>JAJAGP010000354.1:367500-458427 GCA_025084515.1 Ancistrus triradiatus | reverse complement strand
TTTCTTCCTATAACACTCGGAGTTTTTCCTTGCCACTGCCGCCCTAGGCTTGCTCAATTAGGGATTGGACGTAGTTATTAGGAGATAATCTAAACTTGTAAAGTTGCTTTGAGACAATGCTCCATTGTAAAAAGCGCTATATAAATAAATCTGACTTGAGTTGACTTGACTGAATAAACAAACACTGTACAGAGGCAGTGTTACCAATAAACCCATGTCTTACCTGGACTTACAAGGCACCAACCGTGGGATGCTGCTAATGAAGTGGCCAAACGAGTGGCCAGCATCTCTTCTTTAAAATCATTTGCAGGAGTGTCCTTAACTGGAAAATATATAATGTGAACATTATGACAGACCTTTAGTACTGTACATTTAAAATCATGTACAAAAGTTATATATGGTTATAACGTTACATCACTTCTTTTTGTTTCATCATTCCTTATAAACTTCCCATCTTAACCCTTCCGTCCTGACGCAACTCTGTCGCTACAATAACGTGTTTTATGTTACTTCAATATGTGTGATACCAAATACTATATAAGCTACCTTATGTAAATCACCTCACCTAGCTGTGAGCTATTCACTGGGTGTCTCCACTGAAGCACAGCACAGAAAATATTTGCTTTATATAAATAAGTTCAGGACTGAAAGGGTAACCGAATATAGTTGCCATGAACAGTAAACAAGTATGGCAAGAAAATCCAAACCAGCATGATTTATTGTTAAACATTTGTTGACCATTTTAAACAGTAGACTAGAAATGATTAAATGATGAAATCATATCCCACATATATAAGGGAGGGAGTCAAATGTATTTATATAGCACGCTATACAGTATTGTTTCAAAGCAGCTGTACAACTACCCAGGCACACGGCTCCAACTGAGCGAGCCACCAGCGATAAACTCCCTAAATGTGAAGATGAAGAAACCTTGGGAGGACCAAGATTTAAAAAGAAGCTAAACATATTAAAATAGAGAATATAATAAAATGAAAATATAAAAGTACAATACAATCAATACAATAAAATACAGACAATAATAAATGAATTCTATATTCACTTATATTATATATACACACATTTAAATTTTTATATAGATCCCTCTAAAAAGTAATAACTTATTTTTACCTTAAATTACAGTGTAGTGAAAGTAAACAGTAAACAGAAATAATAAGAAATACTCATGTAAAATACAAATACATGAAATTGGTACTTAAGGTGGCAAGAACACCCCCTGCCCTCCTTAGGCTGACTGACCATGCCATGTCACCAAAACTTTCCAGTGGAGGACACGAGAACCTAGATTACTGGATTAAATAATGCTGAAACTTACTCATACTCTCTACGTTAGTATATTTATTATGTATATTATTGTCCTATACTCCACAGTTCCATGTTCCCTACTTTATTACACTGTTCATAATATTGTATTCTCTTTCATTTATTAAAGTATATACATTATTGTTTTCTTTTCTTTAACTATATCCTCTCTCTACTTTTTGCTTCTGTGTATTTGAACTATTACCGGTACTATAAACTAACTTAGTAGGTAACTTTAATTCTTACATATGGATTCTCAAGGAGGTTGGGTCCCTGTTTGAGTCTTGGCCTTACCAAGGCTTCTTCCTTATAGCATTTAGGGAATTATTTCCTAGCCACTGCAACCCTAGTCTTGCTCAGTTAGGACTGTGGGGTTAGATAATTGTAAGGCTGCATAATTGTGAGAGCGCGCTCTGTTGTGAAAAGCACTATATAATTTGACTTGAAGTACAGTAAATGAGTACTTAGTTGCTGTCCACCATTATGTAATACAGACATTGGACAATCGTATCCTATTCTTCCAAAGCAAATTTGTTTTTCTTTACATTTACTTCACATATTAACTAAAAACAAATAATAACATCAAATTAAATATAAAAGTTTGTAATGCACTGAATGTTGGGACGACAGAGTGGGAAAGGGGCAAAGGAAAAGGGAGGTAATATCCAACAACACCCATCACTACACACAACCTAAAGCATTTACAAAAACTCTATACAAACAGCATTTTATATAAGTCAAGGAAGGACTGTGAATAATCAGTCACAACAGGCAGCAAAACCACAAGCTTCAAACACAACAGACCAAGTGAACACGAGCTGAAGCAAAAACGAGCGACATACACAAGCATCCAAAGCGCAAAAAGTCAGTTAAAGTTTCATTTTAACAAAACTCTGCTGCCAGTAGTGCGGCCAGTCAGTAATTGTCTCTTTCATCCACCTCACTTCCTCCATCCCATTCTCTGGAGTCAAATGAAGGAGAGGAGATAGGTCTTGAGGCTAATGCCCTCTGTTTAGCGAGCTGCTGGCAGAGTCTATCAGCGAGAAGCAGCAAGCAGAGGTGTCGCTTCTGCTCTGGCATTTTGGACAGTATCGACTCCTCTTCAGGGGCAGGAAAAAGGACAACAGAAGGGGTATTATCAGGGAGGGATGAGCGCAGCAAAGGCATTTTTGTCTCACTGTTCTCTTCCTAAGCCTGAGCTTTGCTCCCAATCCGATTGGTCGATACAGCCAGGGATGTAAATGAAATGCAAAGAGCACTACAGCCTCAATTCCACTTCTCCTCCGTTTTGGCTCCTGCTCTGGTTTTGCCATTCTGGGCCTCGACTGTGTCCGCTAGCCTTTCTCTTCCCTTTTAGATCTGCCTTCCAATTGTTTCGACTAAAGTCCAGTGTCTATCTGTCCTGAGCAATTTGTTTACTCTGGTCCCATCACACTCCTGACTCCAGCATTGCACTTTCCCCATCTCCTACTTTCTGTCTTCATCCCTCCACCCCCCTGCTGGCTGCGCTCTCCACTCTTATCTGCTCAGGCGGCCCACATTCCAGTGTTGCCGTGGCACCCTGCCTGCATCCACGGTCACGGCGATTCCACGGGTTCTCACAATCCCTCAGATGAGAGCGAGCGCCGGCGAGAGCGACAGAAACATAGCAACAGCGAGCACAATAAAGAATGAAAGAGAGATAGAGTAAGAACCAGACGAGTCAGAAAGACAGAAATAAAACACAAAGCCAACATTCCGAAGGACTGATTTTCAGAAACAGTTCACTCAGGTTTGCAAAGTTCAGTAGTGCCGAGTGAGATGACCAAACAATATTAATGTCCTGATATACATTTGTACCTACAGTATAAGACAAGTCTACTCACTGCACAAAGTAACTTTGGCTGTTCAAAGTCATGCCAATTATTCAATATTTATTATTTTCTGTATTAACCACTATTTTTGCTACATTGAGATTTTAATAACTATACATTATGGCAGTCAGAATTACTTCACAGTAAGTATTCATCAGGTTCATCATTAACAAACCATATGTACTGTTGACAGCGCCACCATTACCAGACCTCTGTCCTGCTGCCTGACCAATGAGCTTTTCTTAAACAGAGCACAGTGTGTGTGTGAATCCTGTTGTATGCATAAAGCTCAATTCTCATGCAGCAAGAGATCTATGGTGTTAAGGCCTATTCACACCGAGTACGTTTTATTTCCGCATGAAAAAAACGGATGCAATTTTTAACACTTTTTACGTAGTGGAACCTTTGCACCAAGTGCTGGGACTGTGGTAGCCTAGTGGGTAAGGTACTGGACTATGGACCAGAAGGTCCAGGGTTCAAATCCCACCTCTGCCAAGCTGCCACTGTTGGGTCCTTGAGCAAGGCCCTTAACCCACAATTGCTTGGATTACCAATTGTAAGTCGCTCTGGATAAGGGCGTCTGCTAAATGCTGTAAATGTAAAGGTAAATGTAAGTGCACTACATTTTTTTGTTTAAATACTTGCTGTCCGCTTCTGATTTCTTTCATTTCTCTTCTTTTAATGTGTCACAGAGTTTTCACCGTGTCAACTTAAAAAAAACAAAGACATGAGCAAGGATTAGTGCAGGAAGTTATAGTTTGTGCTTTTTTTGCGGGCATGAACAGACTAGAATGCATTTGGATAAACAAGAAAATGGTTACATACAGTCACTGAGGTTTTCATCATCATTCCCCAGGCTTTCAAGTCATATTCCACAGGAATTTTCTTTAATATCTATGTTTTTATAGTCAGCGTGTTGTCAATATAAGCTCTTGTGCTGTGCTACTAGCAGGATGAGCTGTTCTGCCTGACAACCGAGCTCTGATTGGTCTGCCTGATTTTAACACATCCGAACAATGCAGAACTTAGAACAGACTCCGATTAAAAATTGTACGCAGTTTCGCAGTAAATATGGTAGCAGCTGTTGTAAACAGTAGTTCCTGAGGGCTTGGGTTTGAATCCCAGGGGAGGCTTGCAACGTGAACGTCAGGGTGATGCAATTACAAAACCCTGTGATCTTCGTGCACCCTGTTCATGGTGAACGTCAGACACTTTGCACTTTGTTTTACTTGGTTCTTCAGTAACAACCCCTCAGTAAATTATACATATATGGTACTGCGGAAAAGTCTTAGGCCACAATTAGATTTGTTGTTTTAATATACATGCTATAATGACAATATATAACCTTGTCAACAATTGGACCCAAAGATTTCAATCGTTGATTCGTCACTCCACAATACTCTTTTCTACTGATCTTCATTCCAGTCTTTGTCAGCTTTAGCACATCTTAACCTTTTCACCCTGTTTGCATTCTGAAAAATGGTTTCTTGACTGCAACCGTTCCAAAAAGACCATTTCTGATCAAGCTTCTTCAGACTGTTGACCGGTCAACTTGGCATTCCAAGGAAAGCCACTGCAGCCTGCATTTTTTCTGATTTACTTTTTCAGTTTTTTAATACTTCATACAAATGTATTGTATTTTCTGGTTGTAAACCAATATAGGGAGTGAGAATTAATTATATATTGTCATCATACCATTGCTAAAGGAAAAATATATCTAATCTAATGGTGACCTAAGACTCAGTACTGTACAGGTATCATATGTTGTGAAAATGTCTTTAGAAAAGAATTACAATCTTTGGCATGTTATCCACCCCTAATAGTTAGGTCAGAAAGAAAAACATGTTATAGCCCATAATCATACACGAGGGGGTATAGGATGCAAAAGAGCACGTTCAAAAGGGTCTCAGACACACTAATGTACTGCCGTCTCAGCTCAGTCGGCATTACCAGCAACAATCAATGCCCTTAATAGATTTTTGAATATAAAATAAATCAAATACATTAACATTTAAAGTTCAAAGCAACTGAAATGGCACTGTGCAGTAGAGGGGGATGGAGACACAGGGAAAAGCGACAGTGAAAAGAATGGGGCCGTGTTAGGAGGTTGCCCAGATTAGTGGGCCATTCTTAATCTCCTATGGCTGCTTCCAAATTGGGTTGCCCTCCAATCTCAATCCCAGACCGCCGTGCTCCTAATATGGAAGCCAGAGACGTGACAGCAGGAGGGTAAGAGGATAATTATGCAATGAGAGGGAGACCGAATATTAGAGAAGACGACAGAGAAAGGATCAATGGACACAATACAGGATTTCATTTGAAACAAAAACAAGGCATTCTAAATAAAATATTTAGCATTTAGTAACAGTGTATTGGAAGTAACCACCAAACCATATTATGTACAATGTATAGTAACACTGCAAATTGCAGTAGCTTCTAAATATCATAGTGCTTTTAAATCTTCGGCATTAAAACCTACTAAAAGTATCACCATTCAGAAAAAATAAAGTTCAACATTCTTGTATAAGGGAATCAGTGAGTGAAGGAGTTATAAAGTATGTATAAAGTGTGTTTTAACGCCCAACACTGAGATGACCAAGGTTCACGTCCCAGCAGCGTCACCAAGCCAGACAGGCATCGCATTGTTACGACTGATCATGTCAAGGCCCCACATGCACTCCAACAGCATCCCTTACCATGTCCTATAATGGGCTGGCACTGCAATCAGGTTGCATGCCCATCTACACCAATAAATTACAGGAAAGGCTCAGGATCCCCCTCCTGACTCTTACTAAGAATAGGTGGGGTTATAACATGAAGAAAAAAAATACAAACCAGTTTCACATTAAGGGTTTGGTATTTTAACATCTCTGCTCATTATATACTGTATCTACAGCATGTATGCATTCAGATCTGTGTCTGCATCAGTAATCTTTTGTCTTGGCCGATACAAACTGCATGAGTACATGCATGTCCAAAGTTTTCACAAGTTTCATAGAGGTGTGTTTGTTCTTTGTCTCTGTAGGTGTCTTAGTCTGTCTCTCTCCTTGCTAAGGTGTGTGATAGTCGACCGGATGGCCTCACTCTGAGGGTCTGTCGGTTCTTTCTTAAGATAGCGGGTAAAGTGTTGGATACTGCGACTCAGAAGAGACTCGGGCCCATGACTCCCTGCACCAGAACGAAGCAAGCGCTCCGCAGCCAGAGCCAGATTCTTATCCCAGTTTGTTGGATAATCAGCCTGGTCATCCACGATTTGGCAATAGAGCTGTCAAAAAAGAAAAGCAGGCCATTGTGAGATACAAATGAGAACTAAATGAACCTTTCCACGGTAAAACTGGAATAGGGGATGCTTCAGAAACAGCAGTGAAGTATTATGATATGACAGTACATCTGCCTGTTGCAGATATAGTGGTGCTTGAATGTTTGCAAGCCCTTTACAGTTTTCTGTATTTCTGCATATAAAAATGACCTAAATGTAATAAAATGTTTACACAAGCCCTAAAGCTAGATAAAGAAAACCCTTTAAACAAATGAGACAAATATATTATATTTGATCACTTAATTATTGAGGGAAATGATCCATAGATTACATATCTGGGAGTTAAGAAAATATGTGAATCTCCAGGATCAGCAGTTAATTGAAGGTGAAATTAGTCAAGTGTTTTCAATCAGTGACAGGACAATCAGATGTGAGTGGGGACACTGTTGTATTTAAAGAGCAGAAATCTATCAATATCTGATCTTCAAAACAGGCATTTATGGAAGTGTATCATGGCACGAACAAAGGAGATTTCTGCAAAGCTCAGGTAAAGAGTTGTTGATGCTCGCTAGGCTGGAAAAGGTTACAAAACCATCTAAGAATTTGGGATCCACCAATCCACAGTCAGACACATGTAGAAATGAAGGAAATTCAAGACCATTGTTACCTTCCCAGGAGGGGCTGACCAACAAAGATCATTCCAAGAGCAATGTGTATAACGATCCATGTGGTCACCAAGAAACCCAGGGATACTTCTGAGCAACTAAAGCTCTCTGTCACATTGGCTAATGTTCATAAGTCAGAAAAGCACTGAACAACAATGGTGTGCAAGGCAGCGTTGAAAGGAGAAAGTCACTTGATGGATGAAAACCATATAGATGTCTGGTGAAAGAAATACACTGCATTAAAGCGTAAGAATCTGTAAAACATGGTGGTGGTAGTATCATGGTCCAGACCTATTTTGCTACAGCCAAGCCAGAACAGCTTGCCATAAGTGATGGAACAATAAACTCTAAATTATGTCAGGAAATTCTAATGCAAAATATCAGGACATCTGTCTGTGAACCAAATCTCAAGAGAACATGCAGAAAGAAAGCAACCCTAAGCACACAATCATTCCAAATATGATTACAGAAGAATAACGTTAATGTTTTTCAATGGCCAAGTCCAAGTCCCGACCTTAATCCAAACAGAAATGATGTGGAAGCAGTGAAGAAGCCCACTAGCCAACCAGAAATGAAGATGTTCTGTACAGAGGAATGGGCTAAATAGGCTCTAAGTCAACATCCAGGATTGATCGTCAGTTACTGGAAGTGTTTTGTTGTAGTTACTTTAGTTACCAGTTACTGAGAGCTTACTTTTGCCACTCATAGATACAAAACATTGGCTAATTTCCTCAATAACTAAATAACCAAGTACAATATTCTTGTCTCATTTGCTCATTTTGGTTCTCTTTATTTTTAGGACTTCAAAATCTGCTAATGACCAATGTAATATTTATGCAGAAATTTAGAGAAGGTCAGTGCCAGCTAACACATCCTTAAAACACCAAATAAGATATTATCGTAGACACCACATATCAAACATCTAGTATTAAATACATTCTGTGGAAGTTCATAATATCCACTCGTATTGTTGAGTGCTTTTTAATAAGAGTACTTTTAAAGGTCAAAACGGAGCAGGCCTAAATGTGATTATTCATGAATAACGTAAAAATCATGCAATTAATGTTATTAATGTAACTGCTTCATTGCTACAACATAATTATACACTACAACTATGAATATACTGCAGTGCAATTAAAAAAATCATAAAATCTGAAATATAAGGTAGGAATATGAGAAGGTATGGGGCATTAATGGACATTTTGCTTCCTAATTCTTCACAGACATGCATCATAAATGGAAACAGTGAAGCCCTTCCTCAACGAAACGACATATTAAAAGAGCCTCGCAGAAATATTTAAGAAATTTCCATTGTGACATTTTACAACTCTGTATCAATTCCCAAACAACAACTGTAACTCCTATACATAACTAAAAAACCATTGCATTTCACTAGATAAGAGATGGCAGGAGTGTTACGGCTGAAACACATCCACTGTCTCATACTTACATTATAAGAGAGCTCATAGAGATGAGCCTGGCTCCCTCCCTCCATCCTCTCAGCAAGGTCAAAGAGGAAGAATGCCATTTTCATCCTATAAGGCAACCATAGAAATTACATTTAGCTTCTACTAGAAGAGGCATTTTAATTCTGTACACATGGCACAGGGTAAGATCAAGTGCAGTCTGAGGTATTTGGATTTCTGGCAACAGATAACAGTGAGAATGGAATACATTACCTGGCCTGCCACATTTCTTCATTGGCCACTCTCTCCCATGAGCCTGGAGGAAAGCTATGATGGAAAATCACAAGAAACAATAGCTGTGTGCATGAGTCCAGCTTTTGATTCTTGGCTTGTAATCCAATTACATTACTACGAGTACATCCTTTCATGTTCTATCAGTACTATCACATCATTTTGAAATAGTAGGGGAAATAACACACCACATGGAACTGTGGGAGTCATAAATAAAAAGAGTTTATAAAATAAATAGAAAAAGTATTGCTGATGGTATCAACAACGACCATCCAACTTTCTACTTGCAGAAAGGCCTAAAAACCTGACAGCAAGTCTGAAGATCCTCCTAAAATCATGTCGCAGCTCATACTCAGTGCCTGCACTCTTTAAAAGCATTTCCATGTGCTAAATGACCCACATATTTCCACATTTCTTCAATAAGCATGCGGCCTCTCCTTCAAAGGAATATTTTAGCATGTGACTTCCCCGCTAATATTTGGCTGCCGGGCAGGGACGGACACGCTTGTAGCGGCCAAGAGGAGAGTAATGTCACACCATTCAACCCCGATTAGCTCGCTGAATACCAGGCAGGCGCGCACAGCCTCAGTGCCCGAGACTAGAACTAATTTCACTTTATACACACGCATCAGCACGCTGCAGTTTAGAAAGTCATTAGGGTGGGGTCAGCAGACTAATAACGACTTTGAAGCTGGAGACGGTGGATGCCTTCCCAGCAGGAAGTCAGTGTAGTGGGTAAGTGGACTTCAGAAGCAATGGAGGACCAAGTGTGAGCGGTAAAGGAGGTTCATCTGACGAAAACTAAAAAGCTCCGTCCTGTACGGATCTTTATTTCAGTGGTTGTTTGTAGTGTAGGATATATTTTACATACAGCTATGTTAATGGCCTGGGGTGGGTTCCCCAAAATGTCCGTAATGCTAAGTACTTCGTAAGCGTTTCGCCAAACCCTTTTGCAATTAACTAAGTACTTAAACTTGTTTATAAACTTGTTCTGGCCCATGTGACATTCACATGCAGTTCTACTTCAAAAACGATACAGGCTGACCATTTTCCATTAGAAACACTTCCTGATGCACTGGTTCTATGCATGGCAACAGTAGGCTATGTAAAACACAAATTCAAGAAAATGAATACTTGCTTTTGGAAACGTAATTGCATCACATACACTACATTAAAGGCCAACAAAATTTAAATGTACTAGCTTGAATTATGTAGTTAGTAGATTACTAGTATTAAATTAACTTTGGCTGTCTGCATCATGGTATAGTGGGTAGCGTTACAGCCTCCCGCTGTGAAGGTCATTAGTTAAATTCTGAGCTTTAATGTATATAGTGTTTCATTTACACCAGGATATAAATCATAAATCAATTACATTTTTATACCAGAATTTTAAATACTTCTAAGTTTTTTTTAATAATAATTACTTTCTTAGATACTTTTGTGGTATAGTATTAAGACCATGTGTAAATAGGTTATTAAGTTTACACTGGTGGCCCTTTCCAGCGCAGATGCCCTGAAACTAGTACTTAAAATTCATTCGTAATGTTGGAGACTAACATTGGGTAACACTCGCAAAACTGGCGCTCTTAAAGTTAAGTCATTCTTAAAGTTGTTCATCAATCATAAGACGATTACATCAGATTAATCGTTTTGTTTTTTGTTTTTTAAAGGCATCCCTGAACTGTTAAACAGCTGGTGAAACAGGAATATGCAGTAGACGTAGGTGGTGTACCTGTCATGTGGTTGGCTCCAGTTGTACAGGTGCTGCGTGCGCTCCATCCATTCCACAGGGCGAAGACGGCTGGTGATGGGTACTAGCTGCTCACACACACCGTATGGCCAGCGGGAGAAAGTCCTCTCCCAGCTCCGGTCCCCCTCCGACAGACCAATACACACAAACACAGGCCGGCTACACTTACGCGCACAGACAAACACACACACACACATAGACAGGTGAGTTTCAGTGGTATGAGAAGCAGATATAACGTACTGTGCAAAAGTCTTAGGCATTCTATAGTTTACAAATTCTGCCTATTCTTTATTTAAATTTTAATGGTCAATCCAATTTGTAGTTCTATTATTTGGCTGGTGGATCATTCTCATCACTGAAGTGACAATGATATGGTGCACCAACACCACACACACTAACATGTCAGTGTCCCTGCAGTGCTGAGAATGATCCACCACCCAAACAGTACCTGATCTGTGTAGGTCCTGACCATTAGAGTTCTAACAGAAGATTAACAAAGTAGGTAGAGAAACAGATGGGCTACAGTCTGTAACTGTACAGCTATAAAGTTGCATTGACACACTAAAATGTAAATAAAGAATAAGTCTGATAATCCATGTTATCCTAGCATGATTTCACCATCTTTTAGAAAGCGTCATGTGATGTTACTGAATGTTGACTTTCAACTGTCCCACAAGTGCTCAGTGAGGCTCAGGTCATTTGAGTGTGCAAGGAAGTGTGTAGTTGTCGCAAAACCTTAAGGTATGTTTTGGGTCATTACTCTGCTGCATTAGGAGTCCTTCACCACAAAAGCCAAACCAGCACAACCAAGACTCAAACCAGGGTCACCAAAGCTAGCATTTGAGACCGCTGAGCTACACAAGCGCTACCATTATGGCACTTTTGCTTTATACAGTAACTTTTTATTGTTCAGTATTCTCTGTGTGTTTCACAGGTTTTAAATTTTGTATGCATTTCATTAGTTATGTGATGTCTTTCATTTTCGCACATGTTAAAAGGTGGACATTTTACATTTACATTTTTACATTTACAGCATTTAGCAGATGCCCTTATCCAGAGCGACTTACAATTGATACAGTCTTACAATCCAAGCAATTGTGGGTTAAGGGTCTTGCTCAAGGACCCAACAGTGGCAGCTTGGCAGAGGTGGGATTTGAACCCTGACCTTCTGATCCATAGTCCAGTACCTTAACCGCTAGGCTACCACAGACAAATTTTGTCCTAGATAAAGGAAACCCAAATATACAAACATGACAAAATGTTATCCTTGGTCAATTATTTATTGAAGAAACTTATCCAATATTACATATCTGTGAGTGGCAAATGTATGTGAACCTTTGCTTTCAGAGTCTGGTTACCATGACAGGACCACCACCATGCTTCACAGACAGGATATGGTTTCTATGCTGGAATACAAACTTTTTCCTTTCTTTAGACTTAATGCTTCAAACCAAAAAGTTACATTTTAGTCTCCTCCGTAAACAAAATATTTTTCCAATATCCTTCTGGCTTGTTCACATGATCTATAGCAAATTGAAAATGTGCAGTGATGATCATTTGGAGAGTAGTGGCATTCTCTCACAAACATGCACACCATTGTTGTTTAGTGTTGTCCTGATGGTGGACACATGAACATTAACCAATGTAAGAGAGGCCTTTAGTTGCATACAAGTAACCCTGGGTTCCCTTGTGACCTTTCGGACTCTGACACACCTCGCTCTTGGAGTGATCTTTGTTGGTTGACCACTCCTGGGGACGGTAACAATGGTTCTGAATTTCCTAAATGTGTATACAATCTGTCTCTGACTGTGGATTGGTGGAGTCCAAACTTATGTTGGTGGAACTCTTATGTTTTGGTTCATATATATTCAGAAAAGTAGAAGATTCTGAAGATTTCACAGAATTTCTTTAAATACTTTTACAAGAGGTAGGACACGGATGAAGTCAACACTATTATTATTCTGTTATCTTTTAGAATCCTCTACTGATTACAATTATAAAGTTGAATTTAAGGTCTTCCTTCAATTTTTCTGTCATTCTTTCGTCTCTGAATTCTCTACCCAAACGGGTCCCCAGGGCAGTGCATGAAGCCGCAGGACGCAGTACTCTGGCAAGGAAATACTGCCGTCTGGTGGCGAATAATTATAGTGCTCAAATTGTCGTCCGCTCCCGCTGAATGCGTGTTGTACTGCATATCTTAATGGCATTATGGAACATCTATCCCAGGCATGATGACGTATAAACGCTTTGGTAACTGCTCTGTTTGTAGCTGAGGCAAGACTTCATTACTTCGACAAGTAATAAAGAACTATGCTGTTCTAAGGAGCAGCATTTTAGGTGATTCTTTAAAATGGCAATTTGAGCGTGTGCAGGATCGTGTTAAACTCACTGCATATTGTGCTGTAAGAACTGCTCAATGTTAAAGCTATTCTTCTTTTCCATGTCAACCGGGTCCCAAACAAGCCCGGGGAACTTTACACCAGGAAGATGCTCCTGCAGCTTTGGCACATACCAACTGTAAGTCATCATCTGAGAATAAACAAGAACAAGCAGGCATAATTTAAATACAGTCAAACCAATACATTAAATCAAACAATACTGCCTACAGTACTATAACATGCACTGATGAGAGACTGACCTCTTGGTCGACTAGGCTGAGGTCCGGCCGCAGGTCCTGGCAGTAGTGCAGGTAACGAAGTGTGTTGCCAGGAAGATCACCACGTGTCAGCACCAATGACTTCTCTGGAAATGAGAACATGAGCTCTCGAGCAAACCTCTCCACAACTTCGTTTCTACTCTGATCACACTCTCTGGAAACAAATCATTAATAAAATAAGAAAAAATACTCTAATAGCAAGCAGAAATTTACATTTACTGGAACACCACTGGAAAAGTGTGTCAGTGAAACATCAGTTTAACAGGAACCACAGTTACATAGCGCTATGCTAATTTATCTGGTTCTCATACCTGTAGGTAGGTCACCCAGTTGTTCTTCCAACTATAATACATGGTAATTACCAAACGAGTTGAATCAGTTACAGTCAGGAAACTGTGCTGGACTTTAACACCTCAAGACTCAAGCCAGGGCACATCTGCTACACATAGGAACACTGTAGGAACACTTTTGGAAGGCATTACAAGGATGCTCCACCGCTGTCAACCTTCATGTTGCACTTTGCGGGCTTACAATTATACACAGCTGATCTTTTTACATAGTTTACCTCAGAATTCATCAGCCCATCATTTGAGGCTGGGTCCGACCACAGGATGATTTCTGTTGGTACAATACTCTAAGCTCAGCACTAACAATGGTGTGCTCAAAAACTCAAGAAACTCTGCTGTGCCTTTGTCCACCACCCAAATATCATCTGTTCAGCAATAGTCCTTGTGGTGGTCCCTTTCCTTGATAACTGGCTAAAGACACACGTCCGTGGTCTAGATTACCATATACTTTTTACGCAGGGGTTGCACAGGATTTCAGTGAATCTCTTAAGATTGGGAAGCATGGCTCAGATCTTCATGTCTGGGGTCTCTGGCCTGTCAGCCTTCTTGTTGTTTGGCCTGGTAACCAACCTGTTGTTGGGCCAGATGTATTGGTTGGGGGTGCAGGGCTTCAGTTTTCCATGGCCTGGGTTCCGCCTATAGACTGATCCAGAAGTTCACTATCATGGACTGTGGTAGCCTAGTGGTTAAGGTACTGGACTACAAACCAGAAGGTCCAGAGTATAAATCCCAGCACTGCCAAGTTGCCAGTTAGGTCCTTGAGCAAGACCTTTAACCGCAACTGCTTGGAATGTTTCAGATGCAATTTTGTCTGGACAAGGAAGTCTTGAAAATGACTAAAGGTTGTAGAGTTCTGTGGTGGTCTGAGATGTTGGGTTACTGTCATCATGCCTATCATATACAATCACCAAGGTAGTTCAAAGTGGGGACACAGGGTTTTTGATGTCTTACAGAAGCCCTGCTGGCTGTGTTACCTTCTAGTCCTCTCTTTTTAGTGAAGCTGTAGAAGTGCTGCTAAAGTCTCGTGCTGCACTTGGCACAAGTGTGTTCTGTTTACCGACGCTGTGTCCTTATCATCCCTACCTACATACCGATATGTGCCATTTCACATCCATCTGATCAACGCTTTAATGCCGGAAGTCTTTAAAATTATAATAGGAAATAAACCTCTAAGCTGTTCTGCCAGCACCAGTTCCAGCCCTCACACATCTTCTCAGACCACATCAACGGACCCTGATGAATTTTCTATTTGTGTAGCTTTATATAGTTCTGATACATAACATCTAGGCACCCCAACAAGGATGGGTCCATTTTTGAGTCTTGGTATTCCTAAGACTTCTTCCTCATCATATTAAAGGAGTTTTTCCTTGCCATTGTCACCCTGGGTTTGCTCATTGAGGCTGTGAGTCTAGGTGTTCGTAAAGCTGCTTTGAGACCATCTTAAACTGTAAAAAGTGCTGCATAAATAAATATGACTTCTATTAAACAAAAGTGTATGTACAGTGTAGATGTACCTAACAAGCTGGGATATCAGAATAAACCTGCAGTTATGTGTAAGTACTATACTGAATAAATATCAGTATAATCGTGATAAGAAGCACATAAGAAGCATAACTCTGAAGAAGTTGAAGAGTGCAGGAGATCCATGACACCATTATGTCTCCAGCAGTTCTGTTAGCAGCTCCTCTCCCGTTCAGAGCCAGCGTGAGAGAACCAATGAGAGTGATGTTAAACTTTCACCGATAATACAGCAGAGCGCTTTGCTGCTCTAATCAGCCTCTGACAGGTGTGATAAGCACCAACAAGTGCGTCCTTCCAGCAGGCTGATCAAAGCAGCTCGGTGCAACGGCAGCCGTGTACCAAACCTAATCTATGCGACTGCTGTGGCCAGTACGCCTAATCAACCACAGAACACCGGCGCTTTAATCTGCATGACTAGCGTGGCCAGGACAGCTAATCAAGCGGAGAGTGAAAAGAAACGGAACATCGCAAGCCTGAGAGCTTTGATGTTTGATGAAGCATGGACATGCTCAAGAATTAGGTGAGTGACTACCATGTCCGAAGCTAACTGGAAACCAAGGACCCTGGAAACTGCAGCTACAGAGTGTAGAATTCAAATCACTTTCTCATATTAAAGTCCCTTAAACATTTTAGAACTGAAATTATGTGAAAGATTGCAACACATTTCAATAGCGTCTAAGCTTGAATAAAGCTGGACGGTATGACAGTATTTAATCTGTTATGGCAGAAAAATGTCTGCCAGCTCAGATTTGGTTATACTGATTACACTAGAGGTTGACTGACATAGGTTTATTAATGGCCGATGCCGATATTTAGAGAGCAGGTTGACCGATGCCCAATATATAAGGTTGATATCACATTTTTTTGCAGCTGATAAAACAACTAATAATAAATGACGCAAATGAATATATTTAAGCTATAAAGGCACTTAGAAGCCTTTATTTTAGAAAAAAAAAATACATTTATATACATTTACTACCAGTTTTAGGGGGGGGGGGGGGACAACGAAAAAGTGCTGCACATTTTTAGAGGACTGCATTGTTTTTAATCCCAGTCCTAATTAAGTAGCGTGCAAGTTGTCACGCTAGAAACAAAGTTTTCATTTCTTCATAAGCGGCTCCAACCTCAGTGAATGTTCTCTCAGCATCTCCATTTTCTCCACTATTTTTGAATTTTTGAAATTTGGCCGTCCAATTATTCAATCTATCACTAGTTTACACCACGAGTGGGAAACATACAACCTGTGGGCTGAACTGGTGCGCAGAGAACAGCCCCACATAAGGAATTCTAAAGCTAATTATTTAAACACAACTTGTAATGGTTTTAAATGAAAAAAAGATTGAAACGCTGACTGTAGTTCCTAACATGTCCACTAGTTGGTGGCTGCTTCTCACAGGTACCAACAATTGTTCAGTTCAGTTCAGTCCAGTCTAGTCTCTCCTGGTGAGGCTTGCAATATAGTAAGTATGTCTCAGGCATTTACTGACAGTGTGTGGACAGGACTGGCACTGACAGCCTGCTGGCGCATCAATGATTGGTTGGAAAGGAGGTGTCGCTACTAAATTTAAACAGAAAGTCCATGAACACGGAGCAGGTACATGCCTTTTGGAATTGTACTGCATTTACTTCAAGAGGCACAGAAAATGGACAACGTGTTTTCAATAAACCTGTAAAATTCATACAGGATAAAAGGACTTGAGTTGAAGAATGGAGTTTTGCACCCAGGTTAGTTTGTCCTGTCTTGCCATCTGCTGCTTTTCTTGTAACCTTTTCGCAAAATGATTTCCGCGAAAGATTCATTTGCCGAGTGTGCTTTTCTGCTAGTACCTTGGCTGGTTTAGGCCTGTCATAGACAGCGGACTCCCGAAGTCTGTCATAATCTTCATATTAAGCATCATGGTTGTTTGCAGATGGTGAAAGAATTTGGTGGTCAAGCTGTCTTTAATGGCAAACGATCTGTGACATAGTTTGGAGACTGCCATCTTTTGAGCAACATCTGTCTTTTAAAAGGCAATCCACCTCTATGTGAGTAAGGACAAGCCATGTCTATTAATTAAATCTAACAACATAGACTTCAAGGCTGGTGGTGTCTGTATTTTGCACAGTTTGTTCACTCATTTTTAACTTCAGCCATGGGCTTTTGGGTAGAACACTAGCTTGATCTGTAGCGCTAGCACACTGCATGCAGACAGAGCGCATGCACAGTAGTCTATCCTACCTGACTACATAATGCAGTGAATATGTGAACCCGTAAGGCGTAGCTTTGACTCTTTTTTTGCAAAGTGAGTGACATACTTGATAATGTGAACTCGCACATTGTTACAAAACAATGAAGATATAATCTCAGACGATACATTTCACACACCCCTACGATATATGTTAAAATGATATAGAGTCACGCATACAATGACAGATTTTAACCACTGCCCACCCCTAAGCATGTGTTTGTGTGGCTTTGTTTAGCGAGTTCTCTCTCACACACAACAAGCTGGCTCACCTGTAGTTTAATTGGATCATGTGAGAGAGAAGCGCAGCAGTGAAAAGCCAGGCTCCTGAGGTCCATACAGCTCCCAAACCCAGCCGGCTCTCCAACCAAGCCAAGGTCCAGTTCAATCCCACACCAGCCAGAACACACACACCGGCATCAGCCTGCAGCCAGAATCGTTCCACCTACCCCACAACACACACATACAGTGGTGCTTGAAAGTTTGTGAACCCTTTAGAATTTTCTATATTTCTGCATAAATATGACATAAAACATCATCAGATTTTCACACAAGTCCTAAAAGTAGATAAACAGAACCAAGTTAAACAAATGAGACAAAAATATTATTTATAGGTGACTTTGTTCATTTATTGATATTGATGAAAATGATCCAATATTACACATTAGTGAGTGGCAAAAGTATGTGAACCTCTAGGATTATGCAGTGGACATTTTGAAGGTTGAAATTAAAAAAATTAGAGTCAAGGTGTTTTCAATCATGGATACAAAATCAGGTGGTGAGTGGGCACCCTGTTTTATTTAAAGACACAGGGATCTATTCAAAGTCTGCTCTTCACAACATGTTTGTGGCTAAGTGTATCAAAAAAAAGGAGATTTCTGAGGACCAAAAAAAGTCAGAAAAAGAGTTGATGCCATTCAGGTCGAGGTGGAATTAGGAAAAGGTTACAAAAACCCATCCTCTAAAAAAGTTTGGACTCCACCAAGTCCCACAGTCAGACAGATTGTGTACAAATGAAGGAAATTCTTACAAGTTCCATTTGTTACCCTCCCCAGCAGTGGTCGATGCGCACAAGATCACTGCAAGAATACGCAAGGTGTGTAATAGTTGGCTAGGTCACATCAAGGGGATCCGGGTAACTTCTAAGCAAACTGAAGGCCTCTCTCACATTGGCTAATGTAATGTTCATGAGTCCCACCATCAGAAGAACACTGAACAATAATGGTGTGCATGGCAAGGCTGCAAGGAGAAAGCCACTGCTCTCCAAAAAGAACATTGCTGCTCGTCTGCAGTTTTGCTAAAGATCACGTGGACAAGCCAGATGGCTATTGAGAAGAATGTTTTTTGTTGACAGATGGAGACGCCAAATAGAAACGTTTTTGGTTTAAAAGAAAAGCGTCATGTTGCGTGGAGAACGGAAACACACTGCATTCCAGCATAAAGAACCTTATCATGGTTTGGGCCTGTTTTTGCTGCATCTGGACCAGGACGGTTTGCCATCATTGATGGAACAATGAATTCTGAATCATATCAGGGAATTCTAAAGGAAAATGTCAGGACATCTGTCCATGAACTGACTCTCAAGAGAAGGTGGGTCATGCAGCAAGACAACGACCCTAAGCACACAAGTCATTCTACCAAGGAATGGTTAAAGAAGAATAAAATTAATGTTTTGGAATGGCCAAGTCAAAGTCCTGACCTTAATCCAATCGAAAAGTTGTGGAAGGACCTGAAGTGAGCAGTTAATGTGAGGAAACCCACCAACATCCCAGAGCTGAAGCTGTTCTGTTTGGAGGAATGGGCTAAAATTTCTCCAAGCCGGTGTGCAGGACTGATCAACAGTTACAGGAAACATTTAGTTGAAGTTATTGCTGCACAGGGGGGTCACACCAGATACTAAAAGCAAAGGTTCACATACTTTTGCCACTCAATAAAATGTAATATTGGATTATTTTCCTCAATAAATAAATGAACAAGTATACTACTTTTGTCTCATTTGTTTAACTGGGTTCTTTTTATCTACTTTAAGGACTTTTGTAAAAATCTGATGATGTTTTAGGTCATATTTATGCAGAAATATAGAAAAGTCTAAAGGGTTCACAAACTTTCAAGCGCCACTGTACAAGCATACAAAATACAACTTGTTACAAGATCTGTTGTTCTCTTGCTTAACAAAGTTATAGTAAATATAAATGAGCTGGAGGCTCACTAATAGCACAGTTACTAAACAAACCTTAGGTCAACAAACAGCTGAAAGTTCTGTTACAGACCACCAGACACTCACCACTCCCAAAAACAGGGGCTTCTCAATGTCCAGGTTCGCTCTCCAGGCAAAGAACACAGAATATAGACTCACCATTACAGCAAGGAGGCACACAACAGCACGGCACCTCCTGGAAGTTGAAAATAAACGGTTAATATTTCTCAATGTACATGCTGGACATCAAACTTTCAAGCCAACATTTCAAACCTGCGTTCTCCGGGATACGTAACCACCCACCCCCAACAGCCCTGGCCAAAAAAAGTGTAATAAGATAGTACCATGTGGAAAAAATAAAACACAGCTTTTGTGAGAAAGTCTCTGTCTTACTGGAGGAGCTTATATTTTCGCATTACATAATACAGTATTGAAATGATAATTGATGGAATTCAACAAGCTTCCATTAAAGTGACTTGTGAAAAAAAAAAACAGGCTTTCCGTTATTCTTCATTGATAACTGTCTTTCTGTGTTTGAATTTCCTCTGCTTATTTCTAACAAGCTCTAAATGGTGTCCATGAGGTGTATGTGCCTGTACACCTTTGTTTGTTCCCCCACTACCTGTATATTCTTGCTAACCTGTAACTATATAAACTGGTTCTCATTCACTAGTCTCTGTCTCAACTGGCTGATCTTCTGTGTCGTTTGTAATACTGTCTATCAACGGATTTGGCTTCCTCAAAGACATGTATCAGGTTCATCATACCATCCTCTTAAGCGTAATGGCTTTCCCCTACACAGAATCATAACTGTATGTTTCGCTCTTAGATTTATCATCTACGCCGCCCAAGGAGGTTGGGTCCCTTTTTGAGTCTTGGTCCTCCCAAGGTTTCTTCCTTATAACACTCAGGGAGTTTTTCCTTGCCACTGTCGCCCTAGGCTTGCTCAATTTGGGATTGGACGTAGTTATTAGGAGATAATCTAAACTTGTAAAGTTGCTTTGAGACAATGCTCCATTGTAAAAAGCGCTATATAAATAGATCTGACTTGACTTGTCATTACTGTATTTTTATAATTATTGTAAATATAGATAAATTACAAAAGGCTGAGCACGTGTATAACAGTTTAGGCTTCCACTCGTGTTTTCAGCAGCTTCTCCGCAGTATTTACATATCAATTGCATGCAGTTTTCTTGCGAAAAAACCCTTTAGATTTACATTACGGTAGTCCTTACCATGTGACTATAATGGACTGTGGTAGCCCAGCGGTTAAGGTACTGGACTATGGACCAAAAGGTCCAGGTTCAAATCCCATCTCTGCCAAGCTACCATTGTTGGGTCATTGAGCAAGGCCCCTAACCCAATTGCACAGCAGTTGCTTGGATTGTAAGACTGTATTAATTGTAAGTCGCTCTGGATAAGGGCGTCTGCTAAATGCTGTAAATGTAATGTATTGACTGACCTATAGATGAAACCTACCTTTTCCATGTAGCATGCAGCAGACCCACCACAGCTAAAATGAGCACAGGAACAGAGAGATCTTCCACGCAATGATTTAACTGAGCTCTGAAAGACAATAATTCAGCTATTAGATAAATGCTTCTCTAATAATCAGCTATACATACGCAAGCTACAGGAAAACATCTTTTCTGAATGAGGCCAGTCCTTACCTTGGCTAAACATGGACACTACTCCTAACAATGTTATGATGTATCAGTGTTATAAACACTAAAAATACACAGATACAGACATTTTAATTTGTCCTGCTGTCATCTTTAGAGAAACCTATTAACCTGATGCATGGCTATAGAGTTTGCAAGGAAACCAGAATACACCAACACGAACACAGAGAGAACATGTAAATTCCCGAGACCTGAAATGGAGTCTCTGGAGCTGTGAAATGATATATTAATGACATATCTTGATATATTAAATGTTTAAAACAAGCAATTGTCTAATCCAGCAAATGATGTGGATTTCCTTGAACTGCTGACTAAGGGGTAAACTAATGAAAAGACCAAGACTTCAGAAGACCAACCATAATTCAAAGTTCAGATCTTTTATTGCCTTTATAACTTATGTTCTTCTAGGGGTTCATTCATATTAATATTAAAAATGATATGATATGATTTTGTTGATCCTCTTAGCATTAAAACCAAAGAAAGACAGGTATACACTGCGTGTGACATGGAAGTCAAGTTGTGACTATCCAGGACTGAGTGGTGATAAGCAGTGGGCTAATGGAAAAAAAAGTGGATAAGGCCAAAGCAAGCAATATTAAAACATATTCTTCCTCTCTTCAATGTGAGAAAGAGGAGGAATCACTAACCACAAATAAGATAAGGCTCCGCAACAGACTTTCCCAGGATATTGCACTTGCTGTCATCAGGCTACCCGGTCACGCTCATAATGCCAGGAATCATTTCAAAAGCAAACTGTGAAATATACAGCAGCCACATTTGTCACACAAAATGCTGCAGCAGTCATGAAGTGGAAAAACAAAGACACATGAGGTGGCTCTTCTCATCTCTCCAACCTATCTTTAATGCTATCTCTTAACACACAAACTCTCCTATGCATAACATCAAAAAAATAAGCAGAGCACCTGGAGCTGCTATACTCACTGTATCATCTGCACCAGGTTATCTCTCCTCTCAGATTTTGCCTGCGTTCAAAAAGAGGCAGACATTATACAGAGAAGACAACAAGACCCAGGTACACACAATATATATTGGAAATTTATATCTTTCAGACTGTGGTGGTGCAGCGGTGAAGGCACTGGACTATGGACCAGAAGGTCCAGTTTCAAGTCCTAACACTATAAAGCTGCCAATGTTAGGCCCTTAAGCAAGGTTCCTAGCACATAAATGTTTAGAATGCATGTTGCAAGCTTATTAGTTATACAGTACTGTGCAAATGTCTTAGGCCATCATTAGAGCTGTTATTTTAGCAATGGTATAATAACCATGCAAAATGTAATGTCGATGATTGGACCCAATAGAGTAAACAAAAGTTGGATTTGTCACTCCATAATACTCTTTTCCACTGAGCTTCATTCCAATCTTTGTGAGCTTTAGCACATCTTCTCCTCGTTCTCCTTTCATAAAAGTGGTTTCTTGGCTGCTACCCTTCCAAAAGACCATTCCTGATCAAGCTTCTTCAGACTGTAGAAGGGTCAACATGGCATCCTGATGAAGCTGCCAGATGCTGCTACTGCTCACATATAAGAGGAGGTCAATAAATACTTGCCACTGCCTATAGAAGCTGTTTTTTCCCTATGAGTTTTTAATACTGCATACAAATGTCCTGTATTTTCTGGAAATAAATTCTAATAAAAACACTGAGATATAATGACATATGGTCATTATACCATCGATAACATAATGGTTTATCTAATCTAATGGTGGCCTAAGACTTTTGGCCAGTACTGTACGTTGCTCTGAATAACGGCATATACTAAATGACTCAACATAAATGTAAAAGAGTGTTAAGTTGTACCAGGCTAAAGGTGCCATACTCAGTCCTGAGCAGGTGCATCAGCAAGCCAGTGAGGGTGGTCTGGTCTCCCCAAGTCCAGCGAGCTGTGTTGAGGTACGAGGAGATAGGTAGGTAGAGGTAGGGCAGGAATCCAGCCAGAAAACATAAACCCAGAGACAGCAGATAAGAGAAACTCAAAGCCTGGAACACAAGCATCATTAAAACAATCAGTTACATGCACCAAAATTTAAACTACCAGCCTAATATTGTGTAGGTCCACCTAGTGTCACCAAGTCTCTAACCCATCGAGGCATGGGCTCCAAAGGAAGGTGTCCTGTGATATCTGGCACCTAGACCTTAGTCAATGGGTCAACACTACCTATTCATTGATACCTCGATACTTGTCATTAATGTGTTCCAGACAGCACGTTGAGTGCCAAAAACAACGAATACCGAGACATTTTGTCCACAAGGAATAATGTAAATTGAATTAATCCAATTCAGACCCTCAGAAAATCCACACTGTAAGGCATTATATGCATTAATGGAGTTGTATTGTATACTTAAACACTATATTTACACACAATATATAAAACATATAGACACAAATAGACAACAATTATTAACAATAATTAAATGTAATAAATTAAACTTTAGCAACATCAGACACGTGAATACCACTTTCTTTCAATATTACACCGATCAGACATAACATTATGACCATCTCCTTGTTTCTGCACTGTTCATTTCAGAATGTAGTTATTTATTAGGGGTATTGCATATTTGTGTATGTTTTATGTTTGTGTGCAAAAAGCTTGTCCTTAATTGGCAATGCATCACTCGTTACTTGACAAAGCAAAGTGATGTTATTTTGGCGTGAAAAAGCTGTGCCGTCAACCACAAATATCAGCAGTGAGAACGTTTCTCAACCAATCAGATTGTAAGGTTGGAACTGACTGTTGTATAAAATGGTACAATCATAAAAATGTTGGAAAATTAGATTTACCTGCATACACACAGTACTGTGTTAGGTGTAGGTGATATTTGTATGGGGAACCTATGAATGTCTCTCAAAAAAAAAAGTTTAACGATTACCTCACAAAGGTATACCACTGTGCAAATTCAACATCGTTCAGTCAAAGGTTTTGTTCTAAGCAACTTTCACCTCAGAAGCCCTATGTAAACATTTTGCTGTATCACTCAGCAATTCTGAACGATACTAACTCTCTGTAGTGGGAGTAAACTGATTGCGCTTCGTAGATGTTTTGTACTTATACATTCAGTCAGCCAATTTTTAGCAATGCCTGGATATACTTGCTTTGTGTCTGTCACGTTTAAATTAGCAATGCTCTTAAATGTATAAGAGAACAGCTCTCAGTCCTGGATGAGTCGTGTGCCCTGCCTTCAAAGACATTCCTTAAAAACACTGCAGACAGG
This sequence comes from Ancistrus triradiatus, assembly GCA_025084515.1. NCBI lineage: Eukaryota > Metazoa > Chordata > Actinopteri > Siluriformes > Loricariidae > Ancistrus > Ancistrus triradiatus. Next base: position 434,023 of record JAJAGP010000354.1, on the reverse strand, counting down.
CAGTGTATCCGGAACACTAAAGAGCTGCCTGCCAGTTCCAGAACAGCAATCACAGCAGAGTGGGAGCTATTTTCATCCAACAGACTCCTTAACTGGTTTGCAAAGCAGTTTAATTTCAAGCCTGTCCAAACTAAGCACAAGAGCTGAGCAATTAAATAGGTTTGCTTCCATTATGCAATTTTCTCTTTAATTACTGTGTGAAATGCCACAGAGCATACAGAATATAACCATAGCATAGCCTGATTTCTAGTCTTATGCAAAAGTTTGAGCATACCTTGTCAAATTACATGTCTTTTTGTTGATTTTTTTTTTAAGTCTTTTAGAAAATTATCTTTGTGATCAGGGCGACATGGGTTCTCTTCCCCAGAGAACACAGGTTGCAAGCATAAGCATGCCCTGGACAGGATGCCAGTACATCGGAGAGCTAAAGGTCACTGTTGCAGCTTCAGTAGATGACCCCCCCACATTAGAACTACATTAACGCATATAATGCCTTAAACGGCTTTCTGGGGGTCTGCAATCGATTAAGTCAATTTACACTACTCCTTATGGGAAATGTGTTCTCGATACACACAAAGGTATCATTGTATATTCTACACTTTCAAGGTGATTCAGAATCAATTGCTGCATGTGTGAAAGGGCCACTCCAGAAAATGTCTGGACCTGAGTTCATATGTGAAAACGCTATGGGTCTCTATGGAGTGGGCTAATGTATAGACCACTGAGGTACTCAAGCACCTTTACAAATAACATTTGAAAATTGTGATACTTTTCAAGTGAGAAAACAGTGTTATTTGTAAGATCTCAGAACTTAATGGTTCATTTAAATACCTCTCACAACATGGACGAGACAGTTGGATTTCTATTACACACAAAAAAACCTTAAAAGCTGGGTGTGAGTCAAAAAGTATCTTTAGTCTGTTAGAACAACTACAGCATAATGTGGATTTACCTTTTAACACAGCTAAAAACACCTTACTGTTCTGACAAATAACCAATTTAATAATCAATGGCCCTCCAAATTCAAACTTGGTTGCAGGGATTTCTTAGGATCACTCCCAACGAAGAACTAACAAGACTTTAGGGTTACCAGGACATTATACAGTCTGTGACACAAAGACTGAAATATGATACTGCGAAGCTCTCAGTACTCACTTTGTAAGTGTAGAGCTGCAATAGAGCCCAGGATATGATGACCAGCACATATACAACCAGAGTGTGCTGGTTGCAAAGACTCAGCCCACAGCAAAGCGCCCCCCACAGACCAAACTGGGGAAAGATGACATATCGTGATTTGAACTTTTAAATTCTCAAAGCTGCGATTTTAAAAACAGTGTTTCTAAGTGTACCTTTTGTTTCTGACCTCCAGTCTCTGCATTATGGAAGCATGCCAAGAGGCAGAAGAGTAGTCCCACAAATAAGTTGTTAAGAGAGAAGACCTCAGCCACTAGTGACCACTGCCACACAAGTCTGGATGCAGCAAAGACTCCACCAGCAAGCACAGCTCCTGGTCCAGGTCTGGCCACTCTGCAAAGATGAACACACACAGTCACCAACGTCAGACAACTTTCTCTCTGGGTTTATGGCTAAGCTCCAGTATTACTGCAACTAATGAACAAAAGCTACGTCCTTAATCCCCAACCTGGTGTGGATTACAGTCTCTCACTTCTGAAGTACATGACAGTAATAGAGGAAGGTTCCTTTAGTGGCACTGATATTGGCATAAGGAGAAATACCAATGCACGACCAACCTCTTTGTAACACACTGAAGGTCTGAGAGAAAGAATATTCCCGAATGCCACAAAGTCATACTTAGTATTTCTGGAGGGCAACACTGAGTGCGTAGCAGGCCATATGGTAGGGGTTTGTAGAGAGCAGCCTGGTTTGGCAGCTGGTGGACACTCTTGGGGGTTTGGCCTTCACCAAAAAGCCTGCTATTAACTGCAACTGAATTGCTCTGCATTTTTAGGTTATATGATGACTTTTCATAGTGTGCCATGCAAAGTGTATGTATCATGGGTAAATACCACACACTATGCCAGATGGTGTCTATCGCAATACTTAATACTGGAAAAAGGTAAATATATAATGTTGGCAAAATCTAAGGCTGCACCAATCCAATATGGCTGGCAATCCTACTGGCTCATTACTGTTGTGGATTTGCCAAATGTTTAGATTCAATTACTGTGTTTTATTTCTGTGTGCATATGTACAGTGGTATGTAGAGCCAAAAGTCTGAGAGCACTAGAAAAAAATGCTTGTTTGGATATTTGTAATAAAGTGTATATATATATATATATATATATATATAAGCTCACCAAAAAAAAAAAATTTAATAAAATAAAAAACAAGAAGTGTCCCCTGATACCGAAACTTACGTAATAGCATGTAATACCCCCACAATCACGAATAACAGCTGCAATTCACTTTGGAAATGGACTGGACAAGTTTCTGGATGTAAGCGACATCAATGTTCAGCCACCCTTGCATCAAAGAAGTGCACAGTTCGGCCAGATTTCAAGAGGATTCACATCTGAGGTTAAGTCCAGATATGTGACTGTTGTGCAATGCACTAGTGTAGCTAAATGTGACCGGTACAGAATTAGTTATATGAGACTGATCGGCCCATCACCGGTCACAGGCCCATCGATCGGTGAATCTCTAGTAATTAGTCCTGTTTAACTGGATGAAATGAAGCACATTTTGAATAAAATTCACTTTACTATGTATGGGATATTATTTGAATAGAAGTTTTTAAGAATCTGTCGCTACTGATGCATTTTCTCTACGTTTGTCATTACAACTGCTGTACTACAAAAGTTAATGTAACCTTAATAATAAGGATTCTAAAGTTACTGGACAATGGATGTACTGTATATGTGAATAAACATTGTTTGAACAGACGTTATGGAGCACATAACTGTATGTGTGTGTGTGTGTACATGCACGCACACCTAAATCCAATTTGAGGACGCCACCTGTGTGAAGTTTGCATGTCCTCCCCGTGTCTGCATGGGTTTACTCCGGTTTCCTCCCACATCCCAATGACGTGTGTATAACTATGTGTTAACTAAATTGTTAACTATGTCACAGGAAACATTTGACTCCAACTCTTCCACAAACATTTATCAACTTTTTTCCCCATTTAACAGATAACAATCAGTCACACAGAACACCAGAAGAGACAGACTGCTCCCAACTATGAAACAGCTCCTCCGCAACACCAACATTTACCCCATCTCTCAACAGTAATTGAGCCAAACTTGGGATAAGCTGTCATGTGCTAAGCCTCCTATTTATTAGAAAGACATACTGGGCGAGAGCAAGTAGAGACTAAGTAAAACAGTTCCCAAATCAATGTGTGCGCAAGTACAGAGGAACCAGAAGAGATGGCCGAGCAAGGAGTGGAAATGAAGAGGAAGAAAGTTGAGAATGATGTCTGGAGGAAACTGGTAAACTTGAAAAAACTCAACCCAGTCTAGCACACTGGCTTGGAAAATTTTAGCAGGCTTGACAATTAAAAGGGTGGGGGGGGTAGTCAGGCAGTATGGCCCTTTCCTCATTGTAGCAAGTGGCTTAGAGTCCTCATCAGCCTATCAGCTAAGTGACAGGCGGAGAGCTGCTCTATTCAGCAGCACAGATACACGCCGCGGGCCAAGCGGCTGCCAGGTCCCTCCTGACCCTGCAATCCCTCGCCGCTGACAGCTTCAAGCTCCATGGCAAATTAGGCGCTCTCACATTACAATCGCACAAGACAGATTCCATTAACGGTATCTGAAATTGAGTAGAGAGCAGGGCCCCCGCCTTATCAGACCTGACTCATAAGCAGCGGCAGTGCTGCTGCAGCGCGCACGCTTAATCGCAAGCCATGATACCATTTAGACGTTTCCAGTGCCGTTCTGCCTGCTGCTGTGATAGTCGGCCACAAAAGAGCCTGATGAGACTTAGGCGAAGGGGAACAATGGAGCTTTCGCAGGCAAAGCAAAGTAAGTCAGGAAAAAAGGGAGAGGAGAGGAGGAATGGGGGGAAAAAGGAGCCGAGGAGAACTACTCATGCTTTCTGACTACTTTTGCCTCCCCCCACTTATTTTCACAGCCCTTGCCTTCTTCTATTATTTCTCCATCTTAAACAATGTGTTTGTGCAGTTGCCGGAGAGTACTGGTGGCGTACGCGGTGATATCAGCCACTTTCGACACCTTCTCAGCACTTACACAGAGGATTGAGAGGGAACCTCAGCCAGTCTGGTTAAGGTGAGGACCCCCCAGCACTCTCAATTCTACCCCCCTGTGTGCCAATTAACCCCCAGCACACTCTGAAAGCAGGGGTCCTCAGTGTGAAACTTCACATCCAGTCCCATTTAGCCCCGCTTCCCCCACATCAGCAGCTGAGGCTGACAGGAGCGCTCGGTAGCAATCACTCGCCTCTTTGATTTTCTATCCTTCTGAGGACAGCTGACATCTCTGTGTTTACCAGTGCCAGTTTGATAGAATGTGTCTGAAGTGTGATCCGTGGCTCTCATCTCTGTACATGCAGGACCACCCGGGTCTTTCCTTCTCCCTCTCTCCAATCTGTGATACTAGAGAGTGAGTGACACTCGTGTGCAGCGTCAGAGGCATGTTTGCTTTTATCTCACCGTGCTGTGCAGGATTCTGCTGTGTGCGCTTGTGCAGTCCTGCAGATCAATGCACCTTCTCAAAATGTAATAAAAAAGAGGGTTAAAAATAGGAAAGGATAACGGTTTAGTATCTAGGGATGCTTTAATGTCAAAGTAATAAATATCATACATAGCCTTATGCAAAAGTTTGGACACTCCCTGTCAGTTACAGGTTTTGGATTCTACAAAAGATTGCAACAACCTCTAAAGGAAACAAATTAAAATATGACATGTTTCTGAAAATATAATATCCCATTAAAAGTCAGATAGATTGAGATCTTACAAACACAATAAAATCTTTATATTACAGCTATGCGCCATTTGACGACAGCATTAGGTTCTGTGAAACAGAACGCTCACCACAAATTACCATAGTAACAGTCATTTTATGCTACTGTAAGGTAAATGTAAAGGATATTTTCACAAGAAAAGCACATGCAAACAATATGTAAACGTGTCAGAGGTACCGCTGAATACACGAGTCTTGTGCTACCATCTATACAGCACAAAAATGCCACCACATTTTTAATTCATGGAAATTCACAATAATTATAGAAAACACAGTAAAGTAGTGTTACGACCCTGTCTAGGTCAAAGCCATAACACTTAAGAGGGCAGTATGATGGACCTGATACTTTTGCTTGATGGAAGCCAAAAATGCAGTGATAGACAGTATTACAAAAAACACGGAGGATCAGCCAGATGAAACAGAGACTCCACCAGTGACTGTGAACCAGTTTATCTAGTTATAGGTTAGAGAGAATATACAGGTAATGGGGAGCAAACAAAAACGTACTATGTATAATATGACAAGTGCATGAACGCCATTTACATCTCGTCTTGATGCATGCTCAATAATCTCTACAAAATCTATGTCCAGATGAACAAATTCAACTTCTGGGATTTACATCTCGTTACAAATAAGCAGCAAAACGTCATACACACAACACGAGTAACCTTCACAAAAAATCCCTAAGCACATCAACCAAGTTAGAGGGGTCTCTAACTTGACAGTCTTCCACCCACCAACTCCAATTCCTACCTCTGGTCTGCTACAATGTTCAAAGTTATCTGCAGTGTATGGTTAATTATCACTGGAAAAATGTTTGACATGTACTTAGGAAAAAAAATGCTAAATCCATTCATTCAAAACTCACTTATGGTAGAAGACTATGAGTAAATGTTGAAGTAAACAATAAACAGACGAGTCATTCTGCAATGACCCCAACCGGCCCTGTGATGGACCGACATCTCTTCCAAAGCTCACACATACCTGTGCCCTGTGTTCTCTGGGGATAGGCACCATATCCCCTGCAACTCTGGTCATAAAAAGTGGAGTTAGAATATATGCACTAACCTTTACACTTTATACTGGAGTAGGGACAACAAACCGATATCCTACATTTTACATTTACAGCAATTAGCAGACGCCTGCATACACACCAACATCTGATTGAGAAGTTGAAAGTTAAGAGCTTTCCACAAGGGCCCATCAGTGGCAGAGCAGGGCTTTCCCATTAGTGGGCCACTAAGTCACCACCATATTACAGAAAATGAGCTACAGTGGGGCAAAAAAGTATTTAGTCAGCCACTAGTTGTGCAAGTTCTCCTACTTTGAAAGATGAGAGAGGTCTGCTATTTTCATCATAGGTACACTTCAACTATGAGAGACAAAATGAGGAAAAAAAAGATCCAGAAAATCACGTTGTAGGATTTAAAAAGAATTTAATTGTAAATTATGGTAGAAAATAAGTATTTGGTCAATAACAAAAGTTCAACTCAACACTCTGTAACATAATCTTTGTTGGCAATGACAGAGGTCTTTTTGGTATTTTGGCTCATTCCTCCATGCAGATCTCCTCTAGAGCAGTGATGTTTTGGGGCAACACGGACTTTCAACTCCACACATTTTCTATGAGATTGAGGTCTGGAGACTGGCTAGGCCACTCCAGGACCTTGAAATGCTTTTTACGGAGCCACCCCTTCGTTGCCCGAGCGGTGTGTTTGAGATCATTGTCATGCTGGAAGACCCAGCCACGTTCCATCTTCAATGCTCTCACTGATGGAAGGAGGTTTTGGCTTAAAATCTCACGATACATGGAGCCATTCATTCTTCCCTTAACACGGATCAGTCGTCCTGTCCCCTTTGCAGAAAAACAGCCCAAGAAAATGATGTTTCCACCCCCATGCTTCACAGTAGATATGGTGTTATTGGGATGCAGCTCAGCATTCTTCTTACTTCAAACACGATGAGTTGAGTTTTTACCAAAAAGTTTAATCTGACCACATGATATTGTCCCAATCCTCTTCTGGATCATCCATATGCTCTCTGACAAACTTCAGACGGGCCTGGACATGTACTGGCTTAAGCAGGGGGACACGCCTGGCACTGCAGGATCTGAGTCCCTCTCGACGTAGTGTGTTACTGATGGTAGCCTTTGTTACTTTGGTCCCAGCTCTCTGCAGGTCATTCATCAGGTCCCTCCGTGTAGTTCTGAGATTTTTTCTCACCGTTCTCATGATCATTTTCACCCCACGGGATGAGATCTTGTGATCAAGGGAGATTACCAATGGCCTTGCATGTCTTCCATTTTCTTACAATTGCTCCCACAGTTGATTTATTCACACCAACCTGCTTGCCTATTGTAGATTCACTCTTCCCTGCCTGGTGCAGGACTACAATTTTCTTCCTGGTGTCCTTCGACAGCTCTTTGGTCTTGGCCATGGTTGAGTTTGGAGTCTGACTGTTTGAGGCTGTGGACAGGTGTCTTTTATACAGATAATGAGGTCAAACAGGTGCCATTAATACAGGTAATGAGTGGATGACAGAAGAGCTTCTTAATGAAGCACAATCAGTGGATGACTAAATACTTCTTTGCCCCACTGTACAAAACTACAAATTAGACAAGCAGTACAAATGTGTTCATCTACAAATTCAACAAATGCATTCCCAAGAAAACGTATTTCACTGTTGAAATACCGTTGGTACAGACGCTTAAGTTGCACAGTTTACTTACTAGCCCGCCACCATAGAGACACAAATCTGAGTGTGGCACAGGCACAACTGGCCTTTTCTGATGAAGGGGCAATTTGAGATGCCAGCAGAGATGGAGAATTTATACAACAGATGTAGTCTATTTAGAGTGGATTAATTTATCAAAGGAATGTCTGTGATTGAATTTTTACTTGTCACTTCAAAGACAAAATTCTTGCATCTGGATGCCAAAAAACTTCCTGCATGACGACTGAGAAATTAATGGGTTGTATTCGTTATGAATCCAGATGTTTGTGGAAATGGGTTCACAGAGTATCACATGTAAAATGCAATTACCCCAGGACATCATGTAATTTTAGTCCTGTCCATGCAGTGTGATTCTCGCCACAGTCGCATGCTTGCTGGTAAATAAAGCAGTCAGTAGTAAATAAGTGTACATCGGTCCTCACTTCGCTTAGCGCCTACAAGCCTCCTCGAACTTCAGAGGCACCATGCAGCGAGGGCTGCCAAGAGACTAGGAAACTGGATTGACCAAATTCAGTGGCAAAAGTGGAGGCAAAATGAAAATGTATAAATAAACTGTTAAATTGACCATTATAATCTATATGTAACACCACACACATCTTCACTCAACCTTTGAGATCTTCTAGCTTATTTCAGTATTCATTTAATTAATTGATTGGAATTAATTAAATGAATTAATTATGGAATGTTCATGTTATTCCCAAAATTTGCTCTCAGATAAAATATTGTATATAACCTGCAAACACAGTGAAAGTAACAATAAAGAACAAGTATATATGCTAATAACTCTAATATATGCTCTTTAGCAGAGATTTGCAAGTTTTTGTAGTTTATGAACGGTTTTATATGAACTGTTTTATAAGAAAGCTGGAATGCATCGATGCAGTACCTTTGAACAGAGCTGACAGAGCATGTAAAGGTTGCAAGAAAGGTTGAAACGGAGCATTCTGCACAGCACATCGTTAAAACTAATCACTTCCTAAACAATACAACCATGGAAACAATTTCCCCCAGCAAGCTATCGTTAATCCCCTAACTACTATCACCATGTGGACAAACTGATGCACAATAGAGAATAAAAATATGTATGTCATTCAGCAATTTCCTCCACCATCATTATTTCAACTGAGTCATTAAGCACCGGTGGTCCTGAATTCCGCACAGCTGTACAGACGGTATTAATTTAAGATGTATGGTAATAGGCAGATGCTGACCCCGTCCATGGTTGCTGAATGTGATTAGGAAGTGCCTGTGGAGACTGAGAAACCTAATATGAGTGTAATTCTGACATCCAGTATGCCAGACACAATCTTGGGCCTCCAGGCTAGGTGAAATTAAGTGTTAAAGTGTAATGCTGTTAAATAACTATATTCTCCCCATTTTGAACACAGTAATGAGGAGAAAGACCTTTTATGCACATCTGTTAACATACATTAGTGAATGCGAGTTAAACGATTTATTGGTCATGCTGGGGGTGGTATTTGATAAAAGAACAGAGTGTCTGACATAAGATATCCTTAAGAATCATTACGTCTTATTTCAATGTTATGTACTAACAAGGGCCATTCCAAAGTACACACAATTTTTTTGATGACTTTATGCAATGGATTGGCTAACATGGTCAACAACGTTTATAAATTTTCTAACTATAAACAACTTAACCTTTTGGTGGAACTGGGGAAATTCACTTCCAGAGGTGCATTCCAGCCAGGTGGGGCACCACACAAGACCCTGTCCAACATGTACCTCCATTTGGGAGTGGTACCTTCTAAAGAAGTGGCTGGTGAGTGCGCACACAACCGCGCACAAACATATATACACACATCCACACTTTATAAGGTACACCTTTTTAACTGCTCATTAATGCAAATATCACATGGCAGCAACTCGACGCATTTAGGAATGTAGACATGTTCAAGACAATCTGCTGAAGTTCAAAATGAACATCAGAATGGGAAATAAAGTTGATTTAAGTGACTCTGGTCAGAGTATTTCAGAAACTGCTGATCTACTAGGATTTTCACACACAGCCATTTCTAGGGCTAACAGAGAATGTTCCGGAATAAAGAAAATATCCAGTGAGCGTTAGTTCACTGAGCGAAAACGCCTTGATGATGCCAGAGGTCAGAGGAGAATGGCCAGATTGGTTTGAGCTGATAGTAAAGTAACTCAACCACTCGTTACAACCATAGTATACAGAAGAGCATCACTGAATGCATAACATGTCAAACCTTGAAGCAGATGGGCTACAGCAGCAGAAGACCACACCTGGGACCACATGCTTTTTGTAGGCTTAAGACATAATTAGTTTAGAGCCATTTTTTAATTTGTCCCATGCAGAGGTTCTTATTTTTATGTTAGAATATCCACAAAACATTTCATTTGACCGTGGGTGTCCAAACTGTTAACTGCATAACACTGTATAAAAAACATTTTAAGCACATGATAGATTTATTTGGACTGACAGATTGAGACGTCTTTTCCCTAGCTCAGAGTTATCAGACTCCATTTAAAGCAGAATGATTTTACCACTTAGAAAGATTAACAGACTACCAAACTGTATGCATTGTTAGCTAATATAATACAGACTATACATTAAAATAAACATTACCAAGCATCTCTTTCTAATGGGTTAACTTCCCTGGAAACAAAACTGGCTGTGTCTTTCCAGGCTGTGCTTTAGAGTCAACCATTACACTAAACGACAAATGATCTAACGTAAAAACATAGCTGCTTAGTTGTATACTTCAATTTCGTTAGTTTAGTTAGGCTGAAAGGCTAGCACCTGTGCTTGTCTTAATCTCCCAAAAGATATTCTACCTGAACTGGTATGCTGGCAAACTTGAAGTCCACAAAAATGAAATGCCTTTAAGGGCAGTTAAACATATTCTAAATTTGCTTGGAATTAAACACACAAATAAAGACAGGACGGCTGGACAAACGTGGTAGCTATGCTGGGAAGCGTAGATTTGCGGCCATATGGTGAGGACCATTAGCAGAACACAAACACAGTGAGACAGGTGGGCTCTGGAGCGCAGCCAGCTGTGAAATCAGCTGCTGTATGCAGGACTGAAGCAGCCTGATCTTGGCAGGTGTGTACCATCGCAGGTGTGGAGGACAGAAGACTTGTGGCAGAGGCCACAGGGAGGATAGGTGGAGTCCCTTTCAGACCACCTGGCTACTGGTGTTATGTAATTGAGATGTTGAGAATGTGTGGAAAATGTTGAGTGATTCTATTCATGGATTATTCGTGGTTTAAGCTCTACTGTATTTATTCTTCTTGCATTTTGCTCGGCTTTTTTGCACAATGCTACTATTTGCACTTCTGGTAGATGCTAACTGCATTGACAATGAAGTTGAAACAATCGGTTATATCAATCCATCAATCTACCACTTAAGGCAAACTCATTCAGTCACATTCATTAATCTCACCGTTCTATAGGTGCAAAACATAAGGTAATTTCTCTCTAAGCAAAAACACTTCGGACAAGAAGACAATACCTGTACAGGTTCTCTCCGATTTATGATGGGTTTAAATAATATATATACTGTATACATCACGTCATAGCCTACCCTAAACATGCTTAAAACACTTACATTAACCTACAGTTGGGAAAAATCATTTGCATACTTTATATTATCATGCTGAATATCTCGTGTAATTTATTGTATAATGTATTAAAAGTAAAAAAACAACAACAAAATTGTTAGTACATGATGCTGATGACACTCAACTCAGTATATATACTCAAACTGTATATAAAGAAGACTGCTTGAAAAAAGCTTCTTCTTTTCAATAAAACACCAATATCAGAGCTCTGAGAACTGCCTGAAACTCCAAGAACAACATTCTCTCAGGAAACAAGCTGAAAAATTGCACACTACTGTTGACACGTAGTCACAGGTATAACTGTTAAACTAAAGGACATGCTACATAGCCATGTTCCATCAATTCAAAGGAAAATAAGGGGTGCAGGTTCTATCTGAAGTGTTTAAATGCTCAATGACCTTATATTATGTGCATGCACAGAAAGCATAGAATGTGTAAATACTACCATAAGGAGAACGGTCTGTAATGAGGATCTTGCAGAATAGTTTTTAGTTGTTAAGCTCGTGTTTTTAATAAGTTCAGCAAAAACATACTTCACATGTACATTTTAACTGGGGGGATTAGTTAGAATTCAAGTTCTGCAACATTTTTACATAGACTGTAAAAACCTGTTCTTTTGCTTTAAAGCATAAACTTGGTTTCCTCTGGAGATGTTATTCCCCCTTTCATGTTGTGGGAGATGGTGATGCATCATTCCCTGGTGTTGAACAAGCCCTGTAAAGGACTGGCAACCTGTGCAAAGTATATGCTTGACTGTGCCCTGTGAATTCCAGGGAAGGATTCCCACCTCTGTTAAGAAAGTTTACATGGCCAATATTCTTCTACATAACGTATTATTTAAAGAATTACCCACCTTGTTCACTAGAATAAAAACTTAATCACCTACCCTAAATCAAAATTGTACACACAAACATTTTCCATTGCAAATGAGCACATAATATGGTTATTAGCAAATTATTATGCTGCAGGTAAACATAGCAAAAGATACGAAGCATAAAACAGGTAAGATTAAAATTAACGAGCAACAAAGTCCAATACCAGTCACGAGTTTCAGGTCAGTATACTCATCACTAGACTGGTGCATGTCCATGTGCTGTTCTTAAGATGTTTCAAAATCTACAAGATATTTGCACAGAACTTCTAAATTATTATTTCTATGAGACAAATTGTTTTCAAAAGCTAGGAGTTCAAAAATGTCCAAGCCAAAACACAATCCCTGCAGGTCTAAATGCAATGGGCAATGAAATCAACAATTACCAACATTAGAGAGACCATCAATCCTCAAAGGCTTGTCAGGCACCAGTGTGGAAACATAATAAGACATGCAATTTGGCTATCAAACCATGTGGTTTAGAAAAGTGTTCAGTAATTGACAAATCAAAGGCAGACGAGAGATGGATGGAAGAAGTGGGTATCGCTGTCTTTGAAAGGAAATGGCTTCCAAACCCAGGCGTCCACCTAATTTGACTTGGAACATCAAAGAGTCATGATATGGACGATCCTCCAGTTTATTTGTAAAGTAAAATAATGGAAAGTAAATTTGGCTCATGTGTCATTAGAAGGTTTCTAAAAACCCATATTGCTTTGCTGACATAGAGAAAAATTGCGCTGTCCTTAAAATACTACTTTAAGAAAAGCAGAAAATGAGCGGTCCTGTGCATAACAGGAAAACTTCTTCTCTTTTGAGATCCTAACGCTGCAGAGGTGCGTGCTGATCACAAAAGCCACATGCTTTCCTGAATACCTGGCCAATTCTAATATTAAGACAACAAACTCTACGTGAGTCTTATTCCCAGGGTAAGTGAAAGGTGCCAGGCTGGCAGGGCTGCCCGGTAGTGCTCCTGCTAGGTGTGGTATGCCACTTGAGCACTCCCACTGGGTGCAAACCATACACCTCAGGACCATAATGCCAATCCAGGAGAGCATCCCAGATTGTGTCGGAAGCTCTAAAACTCAAAACATCTCCCTCCTTCCAAACCTGGCATCTCATGTGTGCCAGCTACAGCTAATAGGCATAGCAGATGAGAATGAGGCTAAAACACTTTCTCAGTCATACTCTCAGTTGAAAGAATAAAATATACATGTATACTTTTCACTGAAGTGTAGGCGTGAGGGAAAATTCTTGACTGAGAGTATTTTACATGTAGCCCAATCTTCGGTCAACTTGGTTCCAAATGAATTGGCTCCTATGATCACAGGCAGCGACAACAAATGAAGTGTGGAGTGTTTATAGTAACTACTATAGTCAATACTTTGTACGATGTGTCAAGTGTGTCATAAGATCAATACTAATGTGTTTCCCAGGAACTATAGTTTGTAGAAAGTATCTGTCCATTTTATAAGGTCTGTACATGGTCTGTATCAGGTATCTCTGGTGTTCCCTGAGGCGTACAGGTAATACAATGTGTCTATCCTGTGCACTGAGGTCTATAGTAGTATGAAATGCTTGCACTGGGGCTGTGTATAAGGAGTCTATACCAAAGGTTCAAAACCCACCTCTGAAATGCTGCCACTGTTGGGTTCTTGAGCAAAGCCCTTAACCTGCAATTGCTTGGACTGTAAGATTGTATCAGTCGCAAGTCGCCCTGGATAAAGTCGTCTGCTAAATGACATAAACGTAAATGTATTGTGCCTGGTTAGAATATGTTGTCTATATTGTGCCCTAAGGTCTACAGGTAATATAATATGTCTATAGGTTCATACATTTAGTGCGCATCCTAAGGTCTACAGTTACAATGAAATGTCTGTAGTTTATATAAAGAGTCTACACGGTTTCCTAAGGTCTATAGTCAGTGCATGGCGTCTATAGTTTGTAGAGGTGTCTATACTTTCAGGTCTATAGTCAGCATAAGGTGTCTATAGTTGATGCAAGTTATCTATATCGTGCCATGACATGTACAGTTAGTATAAGACGCCTGTAGTTTGTATAAGGTATACATAATGTGCCCTGAGTTTTGTGGCTAGTACAGTTGACTCACAGCTCCAGAGATCTCTGGTTCAATGTCGACCTCAGACTCCATCTGTATGGAGTTTGGATGTCCTCCCTGTGCCTATGTGGAGTTACTCCGGGTACTCCAGTTTCCTCCCACATTCCAAAGACATGCACCTGGTTAATTGGTTGCTCTAAATAGGCCAGGTATGAATGTTTCTAAGTAGTACAGTACTCCTGTCGTGACCAGCCATTGATGCTGATACGACATTAAATAAACAAACAAGCATCTACACCTCTCTATTTTCTTAAGCACTACCTACAATGTGCCCTGAGATCTGTAGTTAGTATAAGACGTCTATAGTTTGTATAAGGTGTCAACAGTGTTTCATAAGGTCTTTAGTCGGTATAGGACAGGGGTGACCAAACTTTTTTTTCCAAAGAGGGCCAGATAGGACCATGTCAAAATACCTAAGGGTCGGTCTCGCGTTCCAAAAACATTATTCAAAGTATTCAAAACATTGTATTTAAAATAACAAAAACACACAGATGTACAGACCAAGTAATATTTAATTATTTAATTTAATTTTAGCACAATAACTGCAGGAGGATATAAAAAGAGTTTTAAAAAATACCACAACTTACTGCAGATCATTTAGGTTGAACATTTTCTTCAGAATGTCTGTGCATAAAACTGCATCTTTAAAACATGTCAACTATCTTCCATCAGTATTTCTCATGAAGATTCTATTTTATTACTTAGTTGCTATACATTTCCAGACCTACGCAACTCAATAACAAGGCACATTTAACTTTAAGTCACACAATCAACTAAATACAAAACAAATATTGTACAGATAGTCCTTGTGTTAAAGTTCAAACCAGAGGCTACAATGAACCAGAAGTAGCAGACATCTAGAAACTAATGTGAGGGGTGATCTTAGGCCCTGCGTTATACACGTTAGGTCTAGTTTGACAGCTGTATAGTTTCACGCAAGTGGTCATCAGTTACTTTGGCCCTCAAGCTGGTCTTGTTTAAGTGGGTTACATACTGCTGCCACCATCGATTGCAAAAGCAAAAACTGCAACATGCCGGAGGGCCACAAGTAACGTATTCTTCAGAGTGATGTCGCAGGCCAATTAAAATCCATGAATTTTGGACACCCTGGTGTAGGGTGTAAAGTTGTCCTGATCATATACAACACAAATGCACCTGGGATAGTACATGCTATACTACATAAGTTTTTAATCACATAAGGGCTTATTCATGATATGGATAGTACTCTTTAAAACCGTGAACGCTTCCTACCTGCAGACAGTGTAGCACAGTGTCCCACTAGCTGCAGCTCCCAGAAGAGCACAGATCATGTTGACACTGTGTGCAGGAGAAGAACTGGGCAGCACAAGGAGGGCCAGTGAGGAAAGCATGGTGAAGAGGGGATATCCAGGAGGATGAGCCACCTGAGAGACAACACATTCAGAGAAGACATATAACAAAGAGAACGTCACAGGACAACTAATGAGTGTGTTTTAAACCCAGTCTCTACTCAAGGACAGCCTCTATTGTATTTGTAATGGTTTCACACTGTCTCTGTATCATAAAATAACATCATGCACGCTCGCACAGTGCATGTCGCTTGCGCGCGCACACACACACACACACACACACACACACACACACACACTCCGTCCCTCCCGATAACCCTCCAAAGCTCTGATCTCGTGTCTCCTTGCCTTCCCAGCAATTAGGCACTAAGTCCCCTCAGGAGCGATAAGGGCTGAGCTATTAAAGGCTGTCTCGCTCCTACTGCCCTGATAACACACTCACACCACAGCAGGCTGAGAAACCAAGCACACTACAGCAAGGGGATGTCTGGGAGAAGAAAAGAGAAAAAAGAGAGAGCAAGAGCTGTTTGAAGATAGGAAATCCTCAAGAAAAGTGGAGGGGTACAAGCAAGTGTGAGTTCATGACGGCAGTTACAGTCACATTCTATTGTGTCCCTATACACAATCAACCACAATTTATCAGTCTGAATGAACAGGATAAAGCTACGCAAAAATGATCGATATTACTGTAATACATATTTTAACCATATACCTAGATTTGATATGACATTGCCATACAGGAGGAATTTGTCCAGCTCAGGGCTGTAAGGGACACGGAAATCAATTACGTGGCTGCAAACTATTCAATAAGCAATAATAAAAAAATAAAAAAAATTATAGCAGAAATGCTATTTATTTGCTAATCATGTGGTAAGCCACTGTCATGCCATGTTCTCATTCTCAACAGCAACTAGATATTAGCTATTACTGGAGTGCTTCTGTCAATTTAATCCCCAAATCAATCATGTTTGTAAGTCATTTTATCAAATGCACATGAGATTTAGTTTTACGGGCTATAACATAAAACATGGCTCCTGGGTCACAGAGCAGTCTAATACAGCAGCCCAGTACTGCAGGAACCCGGGTTCGAGCCCTCCTGGCTGATTACATATAGACACTACTGGCTGTGTCTAAAAGAGGAGAGGCCAATGCTGAGGATGATCCCCCGACCCTGCTGGACCTCCGAAGGACCGGTGTTGTCTAGGCTACGTTTACGTCACACACTTTGCAAAGTATTCACTATATAACCAGGTAGAATAGGCTACTACTCGCGTGCACTGAATGTACGCAGCATGCTGCTATTGGCTACATTTTCACTGTGCCACAAAACAAGCTGGAGTTCTACCCATAAGCTAAAATTGAGTGAACAAATTGCACCAGGAGACAAGATACAGACAACGGCCTCACGGTCTACGTCTTTAAATTTAATTCCTAGACGTGACTCATCCTCACTTGCATGGAGGTGGTTTGGATTTGAAAAGACGGCCGTTGCTCAAAAGATGGCAAGCTGCAAACTAGGGTGGTCAATATGAGAATATTTGATTGTATCATGATAATTTGTCACTGTGATACACAATATGCTTTTCTGAGCATATCGAGGATGTTGTTGGTGCTTAATAAGCACGAACCAACTGCATGTTTCATTATTAAGAGTGCAATTAGTCCTGATTAACTGGATGAAGTACAGCAGATTTTAAATGAAAGTCACTTTACTAAGTATTGTATAATACCTGAATAGAAGTTTTTGAGAATCTATCACTACTGATGTGTTTTGTCCGAGATCACATTTATCGTGAAATTTTCTTTAAATATTCGGATGTATTATTTTTACCATATTGGCCACCCCTACTGCAAACCATGTCAGAAATCGATTGCTGTTAAAGACAGCTTGAAAACTACCGAAATTCACCCTCTGTGAACTAACCACTGCGCAGAATGTGATGGTTATGACTAACTTCACATTCTGCCAAGGTACCAGCACAAAAAGACACCCAGCAAACTTTAGCGGAATCATTCTGCAAAAAAAAGTGGTTTATGACAAGAGAAGCAGATGGCAAGGCAAAACAAATGCTGTCACCAATTACATCGCAAAAGACACGGTACCAATTCAGGAGGTTGACAACTGTTATCGTCAAAATCCTCAAAAATATTAAGATATAAGTATCTGTCAATGTCACTACATCTGATACAATCTTACAATCCAAGCAATTATGGGTTATGGGCCTTGATAGTGGATCCAACATTGGCAAGGGTGGGAATTGAACCCTGGAACTTCTGGTCTAAAGTCCAGCATATTAACTGCAAAGCCATTTCAGTCCAGTGGTTATAGCATAGACTGTAATGAAAGAAAATGATGTGCGAATGAGATTAAATTACCAATATTATTTGATTTTCAGATAGAGCTTAATCATAATTGAAGTACAGTGCAAGACAAACAGGCTTAAAAAGAAACACTGGATGAGTATACGCAGAGAGTGTGTGTGAGGGAAACAGAGGGCACAGAAAGGACAGAAGAAACAGAGACATTATGGTAAACAGATGGTAGGGTCAGGAAGGCCACACTGCAGTGCCAGCAAGGTGTGCATGAGGTGGAAAAAGAGGTGTGTATGCGTCAGTATGTGTGCGAGACAGACCAGAAACTGGTTAAACAGGCATAAGAGATCAGGTACATGATGTCGACATGGGTTTTATGAGAGAGTAAAGTGAAGAAGAAGAAGGAAAGAAAGGTGGTATTGTGCCAGTGTGTGTGGTACACTCCAGACGTCTGGAACACACAGCGTGAGAGTAGGGACGTAGGGAAGCTGCCCTGCCTGAGGGAGCTTAAAGCAGAGTAGATCCAGGGCTCGAGGGAGAAGCCGGGGAGGGCCAGCGGCCTGCTGCCCGGAGAGAGCACTCCAGCCCAGGGCCACACTGACAGAGGGAGTGAGGGATTACTGGCATACTGACATTGCCACAGCCTCCCTAAAAGGATCACGACGGCGTAATAAACTTTATTAAATAATAAAACTTATTATAACTGTTAACCCGATTTAGTTCATTCTTTGCGGCTTACACGCACACGCACACATGCACGCACAAAAAGAAGGCGGCTTGAGTATAATGAGCCTTATACCGTATGTAAGGCAAAGCCTACAAAAGCCATTGCCTTACCATTCAGTCTAATTGGATTTGATGACTTGGGTTGCAAATTATTGCATTCTTCCGTCCTAACTTAGTAAAAGAAGTGCATAGAAAGGGGATGAAGAAAAGACCTGTAGCCCGCAAAGTAAATTAATCAGTGTTTTTCTCCCCACATACTTAATTAAACTTCCTTAATGTTTCTAAGAGTTAATGAGTGAATTGATTAAACAATACGGCTAATGCTTACCCCCAACTCACAGGCAGCGGTGATCAACTCTCCTGTGGTAGAAAAACAGAGAGGGAAATTAATGTAAACCCAATAATTATTATTAAGAGACAAGTCCTCCCCCGAAAGTTTTCCCAAATCAAATACTTGCACTGGGGTTTTGCATTAATTTGCCTGGATCAAAAGCTGCAAATCTTCCCAGTGTGACATTTCCTAGGCGACACGCTCATTCTCTTCCATCGTGTGCCGCTCCCCTGATCCCCAAGCAGGCACACACACACATACAGACACAGGAATCCATATTCAGTCCTTCAATGGTCCCCAGCAGAGATGCACCGATCCCAGTTTTTCTCTTCTGACACCGATTCCAATACCTGAACTCTAGCTATTACCGATCTCATATCAGTGCTTTTTTTGTGTAGTTTTGCAAATACAGTGGTACCTCAGTGCTCATCATTAATTCATTCCAGAAAGCTTGTCGAGAACTGAAAACGACGAGCAACAAGCTAATTTTTCCAATAAGGAATAATGCAAGTTGATTGAATCAATTCCAGACCCCCAGAAAATCCACACTGTATAAGGCATTATATGAATTAATGGAGTTGTGTTGTACAGGTGCTCCTGATTTATGATAGGACTATGTTTCAAATCCATTAGAAGTTAAATGTATCATGAACTGAGGAGTTTAATGAGTGTTTGGTAGAGCGGTCTACACTAGTGATGCACGATATATCGGCGGCCGATATATTGTTTGCCGATATATGGATTTTTTTCAGTTATCGGTATTGGTCCGATATTAGAATTTTAACCGATATTTATTAGATATTTAAATAAGAATATGTCTTTGTTTTACTCATTAAGAAAAATATCTGCTGTTACTGAGTATAGTGTTATATGCAGTTCTATACTTTCTTGGATCTCAATCTTAAGCTTTCTTTCACATATAATTGTTCTTGTTGCTGCCTGTGACAACTGAAAGCTAAAAAAAGTTACCTTTTTAAAAGTAGGTCAGAAAATAAAATGGAATGAGACCATTTTTCCTTTGAGTGAACTTCACCTTATGTTTATAGTAATAGTCATGTCTGATTTATGTTTTAGTTGCTAATTGTTTATTAGTGATCTAGTTTTTAACAACAGTTCATATGGTTATCATGTGAACATTTTTTAAACTTTTTTTTAAAGGTTATATTATCGATTTTTAACATCGGTATCGGCCACAATAATGTGCTGAACATCGTTTATCGTATCGGCCCAAGAAATTCAGTATCGGTGCATCCCTAGTCTACACTACATAAAGATAAGTCTATGATAAGTAATGATATGTAATTCAATGTTTAAAACACTTACATTAACCCACAGTCGGCCAATCTCATTAACACAAAGCTTATTTTATAATAAAGTCTTGAAAATTTCATGTAATTTAGCGAGTAATGGATTGAAAGTGAAAAGTGAAAGCAAAACGTACTCTATTGGTGAACTCAGGGTGCTAGCACAGCTGCTAAGCTAACTGAAGCCTGTGTCCTGGAGGATTCAATTCCTGTTTTGCTTTCGGTTGGCTCTTATAAACTAACATTTTTAGAAAAAATAACACGATAGAAAGAGTGGAGATCTCTGATCAGCCACTGTTGTGAATCACTGTGTACTGAATCATGAATCGAGTATGGGCTGAAACGAGTCACTGCAGCTCGGCTCATCATACAAGTTTAAGCAAGTGCCAAGAACCTAGACAATTTTTTCTAGTCAAAATGCATAGAAAACCAAATTCGACGTGTTCCGAGGCGGTCGAGAACCAAGGTACCACTGTATTACACGATGACAATTCAGGTGGTTGAGAGAGATGGGTTTAAACAACTTTTGTACACTATAGACCCAAGGTGGACATTGCCAAACTATCGTCTAATTACCGTTATTGACAATATCCAAGAAAATATCAAAAATACTAGTGTCAAAAAACCACGACACTAGCTTTGGAAATATTACAAGTCACTGTGCTAATAACAGCAGTGTCAAGCGTCATATACAAACTTTTGTCTTTATTGTGTACATTGGTTAGATAGACATGTTGGAGCAGCCCTTTGCCATTCTACAATTTGCTGAAGGAAAAGACAACCTCTGCAGGGACTCATCACATTTTTCCGCACAATTTAAGGAATAGATTTAAAAGCATGATGATCCTCTCCTTTCATGCAAGTTGTCAGAAAGAAAGCGACTACTTAATTTGGTAAGTTAAAACATGAAGCAATGCTGTTCTTTCGGGAGTTGCCTTTTTCCATTTCACAAATCAACAAATCACAAGTCAACATTTAGTTTGACCACGGGTGCCCAAATTATTGTACAAGATTGTACATATTTCAGCCTCCTAGCAATGCGGCTGTCACATCACGTCAGGTTGGAGAAATCACACGTTAAAAAAATACAGTGAATTTTGCCATGCAAACAGAGAGGGACAACAGAAAAAAAGGAAAATACATTTTAAATGTAGTAATATTTTTCTTCAATTTTTGGAGACCATTTAACTAAAATGTTCCCCATTTGTAAACAGAAAGAAATTTAAAATATGGGAAATGTGAAAAATGCAGTCTGATGCAACATAGCCTAACCACTGGAAAATCCTATAAACTGGTTTTTATGATGCAACCTCAAATGTTCAGGGCGTCACGAAATTCTGAAATTGTTAGTTGGCAGTGCCAACATTTTAGCTGCGATTGTGTGTTTTGTTGTCACGTTGGAACTCCGCTATCTGTGCGAACAGACACCTCACTCCTCAGCCCTGAAATTTGCCTTGCTTTCACTGCTGTATTTAGCACAGCCGTGAACTCATACAGACCACATCACACATGGCGAGTTCCAGTCTACCACATCTTCATGGGTATGGTTCTCTTTCTAATCAAATTTCGTTACGTTATATACTTCAACAGGTATCCTTATCTTCCGCCTTTAATAATGTAGGCAAAAAGCCAGCCCTGGTTGCACAGAGTTTGGGCTGAAAAAGCAAAGTGTGGGGAAAATACGGTAAAAGAGGAGCTACAGCAAAAGGAGCCAAGTGTCTTTGTGATAGGAGAGCACTGGGCATCCACAGCAGCCTTTCTCCCCCTAAATCCCCATCCTTTTCACACTTGCATTCCTAGACAACAGTGGACCCGCAGGGAGCTCACTCAGCCTCTCCAGGGCGCAGCACACCTAAAGGGATTAGGACTGCGAAACGGAGACCTGGAAATATTCTGCAGAGCTTTTAGCTGGCTCTATCACACAAGCATCCTGCACTGTCCCTAAACACCATACTCAGCCATTGCTCAGGGTTTTACCTCCCCAAATAGCCAACCTGGATTCAAAACAGGGACGAAGCTAACAGAACAGCTTTTGGGCACTCAGAGGCCAACAACCCCTCATTCAAACTAACACTTTCTTTTATTTTAGACATATTTCTATGCCTACACTGTAAGTCAGATATTAGTCAGTCCACACAAATGAAGAGTGCAAAAGCATCTGACCTTACAAGCTGCCATCCAAATGTGACGGTCCCCTACAGAATGCTTTAATGTTACATGACGCTGTACAAAAGCACCTTTTTCCAAGTGATTTATTGTCATTTGACTTCAGAAAAACCACAAATTATTATTTCTTTAACCAAAAAAGTAGGTTCCCAAAACGCTGTAAAACTGCCCTTAATATTACTCTGAGACAAAGAAAAGGACAATAGAAAATAACATTATGCAAATTAATTTAAAAAACAGCATTAATTAACTGGCATATGAGACTTGGATGAATACCTGGGTGCACACCTGTCTGTTGTGACTAATATCCCTTCAGTTTTCATATCCCGTCAAAAATCTTTTGAATAACGAATACTCGCACAACAGGAGTGTTCTTTCCATTTCCTATTGGGAAATCCCTACCCGATTCCTCTATTTTTCCAGTTCCACCCACTTTCAATGATGTCAGTGTGGCATATGGGCTTATGATTAGATCTCTGCCAGCCTGTTATCTGCAGACCAGGCTAGGTTAATAAGTAGTGTCTCCATCATCAAGCAGACCACCACATGCATGAACACGTATGTGCGAGCACAATCTCTGCAGTTGTAACTCCTTCAGCCAAACACTACAATGGCATCTACTTCTGTTATTTTCCTGAGCAACAGTTGTTATAGCAGATCAGGGGATTAAAATAGATCATTAATTACAGTATGAAAGCAAATAATGGAAGTTTTGATGTTAACTGACAACAAGTGATATGAATGATTAATACTATCAAGGAAAAATAAATACATATATACTGGTCCTTCTCAAAAAATTAGTATATTGTGATAAAGTTCATTCTTTTCCGTAATGTAATGATAAAAATTAAACTTTCATATATTTTAGATTCATTGCACACCAACTGAAATATTTCAAGTCTTTTATTGTTTTAATACTGATGAATTTGGCATACAGCTCATCCAAGAAAACACCACCCAATTTCCTCACAAAATTAGCATATCATGAAAAGGTTCTCTAAAAAACCGGCTTTATTACCTAATCATCTTCTGCCATCAACGAATGTAACTCTAACACCTGGCCAAAAGATTCCTGAGGCGCCTTTTTGAAAACTCCCAGCCTGTTCCATTACTCAAAACCGCAATCATGGGTAAGACTCTTGGCCCGACCCCTGCAAACTGCCTGTCCATAAGGCCATCATTTTGACATGACACCACCTCAAGCAAGAGGTGTCAAGACAACAGAAAGAAATTTCTGAACGAATATGCCTGTTCCCAGAGTGCCTGTAATCAGGCCCACCTCCAGTGGGAAGTCCTGTTGAAGGAAAAAGGTGTGGCAGAAACAAAACCAAAAACGCTGCACATCAAGAAGATGTGGACCGGACCCCTGAGGAGGATTGTGGGGAGAAGGGCCGATTCCAGAGCCAAACCGTTTTGCCAGGGCGTGTGCAGGAAATGGGCTACATGTGCCGCATTTTCCCCCTCTCCCCCCCCCCAGGTCAAGCCACTTTTTGAAACCAGAAAACAGCGGCAGAAGCCGCCTGAACCTGGGCTTCACAGAAGAAGCAGCACTGGACTGTTTTTTGGCTCAGTGGGTTTCCAAAGTAAAAACTTTTTTTTTTTTTTTTTTTTTTCGGATGAAAGCAAATTTTTTGCATGTCCATTTTCTTATTCGGAAATCAAGGGCCAGAGTTCTGGAGGAAGAACTGGGGAAGAAGAATGAAACTGCCAAAATGTCCTGAAAGTCCAGTGTCCAAGTTTTACCCACAGTCAGTAAATGGTCTGTGGTGCCAATGTCCAGCTTCTGGTGGTTGGGGGGGGTCGGGTCCCCGCCACGGGTGTGTTGTGTATTTCAAGGGGCAGGGTCAATGCATCTAAGCTATCAGGAGATTTGGACACTTTCTGCCCCCCTTCCATCTCCCCTGAAGGACTTTAGGGAGATGAAGAGTTTCATTTTTTCATTTTTTTTTCGCACGACCCCTGGCAACCTGCCCTCAAACAGTGGCCCAAAGACCCCACTGGTAAATGGTTTACCTGACTCATGGTTATTAACTGTGGCTCAATTGATTGGGGCCCTGCCCAACCTCTCCTGGACCTGAACGCCACAATTAGAGAATCTGTGGGATATT
Organism: Ancistrus triradiatus; assembly: GCA_025084515.1. Taxonomy (NCBI): domain Eukaryota; kingdom Metazoa; phylum Chordata; class Actinopteri; order Siluriformes; family Loricariidae; genus Ancistrus; species Ancistrus triradiatus. Next base: position 409,477 of record JAJAGP010000354.1, on the reverse strand, counting down.
TGTGAAGAATAAAAGTTGAAGAGACGCAAGAACCCAACACTTCTTGGATGAGCAGCTTAGGCCCGCTATCGAAGCAGTCCTGGGGCCCCCTCCCATAAACACCGCAGCATTGCACCAAGGCCTGATTGCCTCCATGCCCCCACGCCGCATTGAGCAGTCCCACTTTTTTTTCTGCCCAAAGCTTCCCCGACCCAGTTAATTGAGTGCATAATGAAACAATAATAATCTGAAGGGTTGACTTTTTTTTTTTTTTTGTTTGTTATTAAAAACACTTTTTCTTTTTAATTTTTGGTCGGATGAAATATGCTAATTTTGTGAGATTTTGGGTTTTCATGAGCTGTATGCCAAAATCATCAGTATTAAAACAATAAAAGACTTGAAATATTTCAGTTGGTGTGCAATGAATCTAAAATATATGAAAGTTTAATTTTTATCATTACATTACGGAAAATAATTAACTTTATCACAATATGCTAATTTTTTGAGAAGGACCAGTACAGTAGTATCAGAATTGTATGACCACCCATTGTTTCTACAATCAGTGTCCACTACATCAGCACTGATTACTATATAGAAGCACTTTGTAGTTCTATAATTACAGTCCATCTGTTTCTCTGCATATTTTAGTCACCTTCCATCCTGTTCTTCAGGACAGGTCAGGACCACCACAGAGCAGGTACAGTTGCTTAGAAGTTACCCTGGGTTCCACTGTGACCGTGCAGACCATTACTTTTCTTTCTCTTGGAATGATCTACACACATGCACAAAATTGTTGGTACCCCTCAGTTAATGAAAGAAAAACCCACAATGGTAACAAAAATAATTTTAATCTGACAAAAGTAATAATAAATACAAAGTCTATGAAAATGAACAAATGAAAGTCAGACATTGCTTATCAACCATGCTTCAACAGAATTATTAAAAAAAATAAACTCATGAAACAGGCCTGGACAGAAATGATGGTACCCTTAACTTAATATTTTGTTGCACAACCTTTTGAGGCATGTCACTGCAATTCAACGATCCTGTTTAATCAGTCAGTGGTACTTCTGCCACCCCCAGCAGGTTATTTTTTGGCCCCAACTCCTCCTCATGAGCAAACGCTTTCCAAGTTTGTCCTCAGGGTTTGAATGGGTGCCTTTTTCCAGATGACAATGTTTTTCAGCTTCTTCCCGAAGATGCTCCAATAGGAATTTAGGTCCAGGGCTCATAGACAAGGCCACTTCAGAATATTCCAGTGTTTTTCCCTCTTAAGCCATTCTTTGGGGTGTTTTTTTAAGATGTGTGTTTTTTTGGGGTCATTATCCTGTTTGGCAAGACCCATGGACCCGACCAGCCCCCCCCCTCCCCCCCCCCCCCCTTTCCTGACAACAAGGATGGCAGCAACATTTTCCTTTTTCTCTCTAGAAATCCCTTTCAACATCTTGAGCCGAGTCATTGTAGTACCCTGCACAGATTCAAGATAACCTGTGGCCCAGATGCCAGCAAAAGCAGCCCCAGAAACAAGAACATAAGAAGCCCTCCTCAAATGATCCACAAGTAGGGGGACAGTGTTCTTTCTTGATCTGCTTCATTTTTTTTTTGTTCTCCGTCCTGTGAGCCATGAGCTGATGTGGGCCTTCCCAAAAGTTTTTCATTTTTGTCCCTCAATCTGTCCCATAAGACCCCTTCTCCCCCAGAAATCTTTTTAGTGAATGGCATCTGCAACCATGATAAGTTCTACCCTCTAAAAGACAAACAAAAAAATCACCGTCCTGGCGTTTTTATGTTTTTTTTGTTTTTCAACAGTGGTGTCCTCCCTTGGTCCGTCTCCCCAATAAGTCCACTTTTGGGCTTCAACATGGACGGATTGGGTGCGATCCCCTGAACAGTGGATGTTCCTTGAGCTTGAAGTTCACCTTTTAAATCCTTTTAGAAGGTTTTTTTTTTTTTTTTAACACTCTTTTGTTTACAGTTCCCGTTTATTCCGTCTCTTGGTTTTGTCAATCAACTTTCCCCTCCTGTCCTCCTGCGTCCCACGTTCCAGGGAGGTTTGGCTTACAGTCCCATCGGTCTTAAAATTTCTGAATATATATGCAAACTTGTAGTCACAGAAACAAATTGAGGCTGCCTTGAGATGGTCCTATAAACCTTTAAATTACCTTTTAACATGCTTGTCTATTTAATTCTTTTCGAAAAAAGAAAAGAAAGATGAAGACGACTTATGTCCGACGACCAACTCTTTTTCCTTTTGCTTCCTCTGGTCCCCATGGTTTTTTAGTTTGTAAACACACCTGGTCAACCCAAAACAGCACAGCGCCTCCCCCCTGAAAGCCCTATATATATGCCCACTGACTGCATTAACAAAGATTGTAGAACCTGTTGATGCTAATTAGAGTGGGACAGTGAAAACCCCCCTTGGATTTAAAACAATGTCCCTTGGTCACATTTTTTCCAGGGTAAACCATCATTTCCTGCCAGGCCCCTGTGTCATAGTTTATTTTTTTTATTTAAAATAATGCTGTTTGAAGCATGGGTCGAAAAGCAATTGTCTGACCTTTTTTCATTTGTGTTTCATTTTCATAGACTTTTTGTATTTACTATACTTTTTGTCAGAATTAAAGTTATTTTCTAAGTTATTTCTGTTTACCAATTTGTGGGTTTTTCCCTTTTCAATTAAATTAACCGAGGGGTAACCAACCAATTTTACTACTGTAACAGTTACCCCACATTTTTTCCCCACCCAAGTACATCTACTGTAGTTTACCCCCACTTTCCCCTCCTTCCACACAAGTAACATCTAAACTGTAGTTTAACCCACTTCCCTTTCCCACACCAAGTAAAAAACAGCTACTGTCAGTTCACTCCCCAATTTTTCCACACCCAGTAACAACTACTGTAACAGTCCCACTGTCAATTACACACCAAATACAACTTACTGGTACAGTTACTCAATTACATCCACACCAAGTTAACAAAGCCTAACTGGTTTAACAGTCCACTCACATTTCCACAACAAGGTAACAGCTCCTGTCACAGTCCGCGTCAAAAATTCCACACCAGTAACAACTACTGTAGTACGCCCACTTCCCAACAACAGAACACCAATTACAGCTACTGTCAGTTCACTCAATTCCCCCCCACAACCAAGTAACAACTAACTGTTACACTTACCCACTGTTCCAACAACCAAGTTACCAACTTTAACTGTACATCCACCTCATTCCACACCAAGTACAAACAACTGTAGTTTTACCGCCTTTCCACCACCAAGTACAACTACTGTTACAACTTTACCCCACTTCACACCAGTACAAAACTACGGTACAGGTCACTTCCAATTCCACACCACCAAGTTACAAAACTACCTGTAACAGTTCACTCCCACTCAACACCAGTTACACTACTGTAGTTTACCCACCCCCACTCTTCCCCACACCAAGTAACAACTTAACTGTACCTTACCCACTTTCCACACCCAAGTAACAACTACTGTTATCAGTTTTTCACTCATTACACAACCAATTACAACTAACCTGTAACCAGGTCACTCAATTACACACCAAGTTACAACTACTGTACCATCACTAAATTACACACCAAGTACACTACTGTTACAGTTTTTACTCACTTTCCACACCAAGTACCAGCTAAACTGTACAGTCACTTCAATTTCCCACAACCAATTACAGTACTGTATAGTCCACCTCAATTTCCACCCAAGTACAGCTAACTGTAACACTTACCCACGTTTTCCACACCAAGTTACAACTACTGTAACACTTACCCCACTTCCTCACACAAGTACAACTACTGGGGTACAGTTACTCAATTCCACAACCAAGTCAACAACTACTGTACAGTTTACTCAAATTACACAGACCAAGTACAGCTAGCTACTGTACAGTCACTCACCGTCCCCCACCAACCAAGTAAACAGCTACTGTACATTCACTCATTCCACAACAAGTTAAAACAGCTACTGTAACATCACTCAATTTCCCCAACACTCCAAGTACATCTTACCTGTCCACTGTGTACCCCCACTTTCCACACCAAGTACAACCTACTGTACCTTACCCCACTTTCCACACCAGTACAACTACTGGACAGTTTTACTCTCAATTCCACACAAAAAAAAAAGGCCAAGTACAACTAACTGTACAGTCACCGCAAATTACACCAACCAGTTACAGCTACTGTACAGTCCATCACTTCCACACCAAGTACAGCTAAGGCTACTGTTACCAGTCCCACTCAAAATTTCCACACCAAGTACACGCTACTGTACAGCCCACTCAAAATTCCCACACAAGTAAAAACAGCTACCTGTAACGTCCCACTCAATTCCACACCAAGTACAGCTACTGTACATTCACTCATTTCCACACCAAGTCAACAGCTACTGTACAGTCCCCTCAATTCCCCACCAAACCCCAAGTACAAGCTCTGTAAGCAGTCCCCACTCATCCACACCAAGGTAAACCAAGCTACTGTTACAGTCACCCTCAAATTCACACCAAAGTAACAGCTACTGTACAAGTCCCACTCAATTCCACACACCAGTAACAGCTACTGTACAGTCACTCACTTCCACACCAAGTAACAAACAGCTTACTTGTACAGTCACTTCAATTTCCACACCCAAGTACAGCTACTGACAGTTCACTCTCAATTCCACACCAAAACCAAATTAAAAACAGCTACTGTTACCGTCCCACTTCATCCCACACCAAGTAAACAGCTAACTGTACCAGTCACTCCAAATTTCCCACACCAAAGGTTTACAAGCTAACTGTAACAGGTTACCCACCACACCTTCCATCCCCACACCAAGGTACACTAACTGTACAGTTACCCACTTCCACACCAAGTAACAACTACTTGGTACACTGCTACATTTACCCACTTACCTTCCACACCAAGTACAACTACTGTAACACTTAACCCACTTCCACACAATTACAACTACTGTACGTTTACCATTCAACACCAAGTACAACCTACTGTTAAGAAAGTTACCCCACTGTTCCACCCAAGTTACAACTACTGTAGAGTTACTCCATTTCCACAACCAAGTAAACAAACGACTGTACACTTTACCCACTTCCCCAAACCAAAGTTACAACTAACTGTACACTTACCCCCTTCCCACCCCAGTTACAACTACTGTTTACAGTTTTACTCATTCCACATCAAGTACAACTACTGTAGAGTTACCCCACTTCCACACAAGTAAAAACGAACTACTGTAACACTTACCCACTTTCCACACCAAGTAACAACTACTGGTACACTTTACCCCACTTCCACAAAACAAGTAACAACACTTCTGTGAGCGTTACTCAATTCCACCCATCAAGTACACTACTGTACACAGTTACCCACGTCCAACAACCAAGTAACAACTACCGTACACTTATTACCCCACCTTCCACACCAAGTTTACAGCTACTGTACAGTCCAACTCCCAAGTTTCCACACAGAGGACAGCTACGGTAGAGTGCCCCATCTATAAATTTTGTAAAAGCTACTAATACATAACCCTTGAGCTAACCTTTTTAAGTGTATTATTTGATCATGCTGATGCAAGGTCCCAGTTACTGGTGTCAAAAAAGAAAAAAAGAAATCAAGCATTAAATCAGCTGTTACATTACGTTTAATTTTTGGGTAGAGTTGGCATTTTTTAACTCGAATTATCACCATCACCCACCCTTAACAGAAAAAATTCCTGACCCATCCCCCCCCTCCCCCCACAGATTTCACCATTCTTTTCTTCCTCTTTTTCCCCCCTGAAAACCTTACCCTAAACCAACAACACATAGTTACAACATTACAAACACAACTCTTCTAAGAACAGTTTACTGTAGTTTTTTCCCTTAAGGACTCCACAGTACAGTTACGGATTGCCCTGAGTCTCCACCTGGACTGTTTGGTCCCTACCACCCCAGGTAGGGTACAATCGCGGTTTTACTTCTTTACTCCCCGCCTACGGTTCGCACCGGTAAAGTCCCAGCAACACCAATCTGTCCTCCCCCCACAGCTCTATCCCGTTCCTCTCAGCTTTTTTAAATCGGTTTTTAACCGAGGCGCTGCTCTTTGGGGTTGGACCCATTTTTTTTTGCTTTTTCTAAACCACTCTTTTTTTGCTTTCTACCACCTTTCCGCTTTGCATGTAAGAATAAATCCGAATATTCTCGGTTTTTGCTTTTTTCTATCCACAGGTCCCTACCGGTTTCTTTTTCCTTTCCCTTCTGTTTGTCCTTCTGGCCGGTAAACGTTTGGTCCTTTTCTTCCCATCACCAAGGTAAATGCCAAACTTTGACTTGTATGCAGTAGCACCCAGCTAGCCTTTTTGTTTTTGGCAAGCTGGTTGATTACTTCCAGCGGTTCATACTTTTCCCAAACCACTTATTTTCGTGCAAACGTGCTTTTATATGGTTAAATTCATCCTGCCTTCTGCTTCTTTTCTTCCCCCTGTGAACTTTAACGTGGTTCCTTCAGTTAAATCACCGGCTCTTCAAACACACACTTTTCACTCAGCCACCCAGCCCGACAAACCTCACACTGACCCTGCGGCTACGCATCCCCAACGCCTTTCGTCGATCTCTGCCTTCACTTTTCCTGTTTTTGATTAGCTCCTGCGCAGTTATGGAGTTTTACATATTTGTGCCAAAGTTAAACACAAAACAAATGAATGTCTGCCCAAAACTAAAAACTAAAAACTGTGACCTGTTTTTACAGTTAATTAATAATGCCTTTCTTTTATTTGCTTCTGACATTGCTTCTAATTCGCGGACACCTTTTCCCACAAGTGAAGCGGGGTGTTTTGTTTTGTGAAGGCGGCAACCCGTTAAAAGTCCCTTGGGGTGACGGGTCCCCATGTGACCCCATAGCCACGCGCCCCCCTCCTATTTTGGTGTTAAAAATTCCGGTTGAGTTTTGGTGCTGGAAAATAAAACGGTTCTGTCATTTTTCATTATTCTTTCTCTCTCACCCTCTCAAGTGTTTTTTTAATTTTTTTTTTTCGCCAGTCCAGAAAAAACCCTCCAAAGAAAATTGGAAATCAGTTTTTCACATGGATTTGGGGAAGGGGGCTGCCGATGGCCTTCCATTGTTAAAGTATGGTGAGAGGTGTCTCCCGAGGCCCCCCCCCCTCCTCGGTTTGTTGTTTTTTCAGGGGAATTGGACCGTGTTTGTCCCTTTTTACAAAATGGCTTTCTTTTTTATAAAATTATTATTTTAAAATTATTTACCCCACTTTTCAAACCAATCGTTCCTCCCTAATCAAGGATCTCTGCACATCTTTCCAAATCTTTGAAAAGAGTGGGTGTAAACCGCAGAGTCCTGGACCTGATGAGTAGCTCCCTCCTATGTTTGTTTGCCCATCCCACCTCCGTTTCGCCATGGCCTTGTTTGGTTTTCCCCTCCCCTCCCTTCCCTTTCCTCCCCGATGTACAGTTCCTGGCAAATCCCTCCTGGCACGTAAACCAGCGTACCAGACTTACATTACTCTTGTTTTGTGCTGGGGGACCCATCCCTTTGGGTGGAACCCCGTTTTGTTTCTTCTGGCGTAGCCGTGGTTTTTTGTGGGGTTTTGAAAGCCACTGAGAACCTCGGTGGTTTTTTGGCCAAATAATGCGTCTCAATTGGTTTCAGAGATGTTTCCCTGCCCACATATGCAATCACCACTTGGTTTAACGCCTTAACCCTCGCGTTGTTTGTTCTCTCCCCTCCGTTCTCGTCGATCTGCTGGAGCAACTGTTTGGGGGCGTCTTTTTAAAAAACCCGTCTTTTTTGACCAAAGGGCCCCAATTCGGATAACCACATTTTGCCCCAGGGCCCTGCCCTTAATGTGGAGATTTCTCTTTTTCTCTTCCTCTCCCATCCCTTGGCCGCTGGTGTCAGTTGGGGGGGGGGGGGGGGGGGGGGGGGAAAACGCTGTCTCTCGTGGTACCCAGTGTCCCTGATAACTCCTATTTGTGCTACAAGGGATGATGAGAGGTCAAACTTAAGTTACTGATCCGTTATGTTTTGGCTTAACGGTAAACAACAACATCGACTTCAATTCGTCCCCCAAAATCTCCAATCACACCTCACAATAATCCAAGAAGGCCCTAATCCTGCCGTTCTTCACATCCTTCCCTGGTGGAACTTAATGGTGTTTTTTGTCCCTACTGAGTTGAGGTGGTTGGTGAAAATGTGGCACTTCCCTGGATATTTAATAAGATTAATTTTTAACCCAAGGTGGTCATCCACATTATCTGAACAATTGGCCTGGGTGGTGTTTCCTGGATAGGATCCTTCGTGCCCCTTCTTTTTTCCTTCCACTCCTTTTCTTCCATTACAGGTGTTTGGCCCACGATGGGTGAAACCTGGGAGGCCCCATAGCACCCCAATGTTTCTTCCTTCTTTCCTTCTGCCTATTAGTACTTGCCTTCCTCTTGTTCATGTTGAAATAGTGGATTGCAGACACAGCCCTCCCAGAAGCCAAACACACCTGGTCACGAGTTAAGGGTGGTCCCTATTTGCTGAGAGTGTGGTCATCCTGTAGTTTTTTACTCGGACACCTCCTACTGCCTCAGAAAACTGGAACGCATCGTGAAGAGGAAATGTGGGTACAATCCAAAACGAGACCCATTGTTTTTCAATCCGTCCTCCCCCTAAATGACGTCCCTCAAAACCTTTTATCCCACGAAATCCATGTGTGTTCGTGGATGTGATGACCCGGCTGGCCTACCACCGGGTTTTTTTGGAGGAATCGATGGCCCAGAAACTTGCGATTGTTGTAGTCACTTAAAGTTGATCCATACAACACAATGGGCCGCCATGGCCCAATCCTTGTTTATGTATCTTAGGTTTAAACCGTACAAGACTAGGTTAGCCTTCCCCTGGTAAAGAATCTTGGTGTTACAGAGGCCGGTCAATAGCTTTGTCCTGTTCTAAAAGCTTCAGACAATCTATCACACCCTCTTTTCTTGTACCCACCTACAGGATCTTCGTTTTCAGGGGCTCATAAGTATTATTGTGCCCCTTCTCTTAAGAGGAGAAGTCATAAACTTTCCTTCCATGATAGTTCCCTGTTCTGGTTCATATAAAATAAACAGGGCCACCCTTGCCTTTTGTCCGCTGGAAAGGATGATGAAATGTCCCCCCAATTTTAATCTTAACTGAAGAGTCGTGGGGAAAGTGCCTTCCTTTTTCCCTCTCTGGCTTGAATGTTTAGACGGGCGGTGGCGTTGCGTTTGGCTAAGACAGTCGGAAAACTTTAAAATTCCGCAGTTGTTCTCCTTTTTTTCCATGTCCTCAAAAATTTTTGTTGTTGCGGATTGCTGTTTTCCCTCCGGGGGCAGTGATCAGTTCCACTTATGGTATTTGTTCCTCGGTGTCCCACAGCAAAAATTCAGTCCCTTAGCCAAGATGTCTTTTTCCCTTCTTCCCTTTCCTTCTTCTTTTCCTTCCCGCCCCTTGGTGAGTTTCTCTGTTTCAGACCAAGTTTTTCTCCACCCATTTGTGGTCCCACATCCAACCGATTGGTTTGTTTCTGTTTCCCCCTCATCTCCTCCCTTCCAGCCTTTGAGAATTATCATCCCCGTCCCGCCCGGTTGGGTCCTCTTGCCGTGCCGCCAAGAAAGATCGAACTTTCTTCCCTGCTGCCTAGTTTTTTTTCCGACTTCCCAATGTTGTGCTAACCGAGCCCTTTTTCTGTGAAGTTTGAAATCACAATGCAAGAAGGTGGTCCCGCTCCGTCTAGACAAGATGTAGTCCTCTGTCGGAATGTGGTTCCTCTCCCTCTTGACTTTCAAATCAAATCGATGTAAGTTTGGTTTTTTTTGGTCCTGCACTCCGTTCATTATTCAGCAAGCTGGTTTTCTGTGCCTTCTGGGAGGATTTTTTGGTTTGGCCCGGTGGCCCTTTTACTGAGGATTTTCATTTGCAAGAACGCTTTTGGAAGTGATCCCCATTTCTGTCTGCATCTGAGGTTGAATCTCAGGTTGGTTTCCTGTTAATCAGCCATCTTACGAGCCCTGTTTTTGTCGTACGCTTTCCCTCCGTACGCGTTTTTTGCAATCTTTTGCCCACATTGAGTCAAAACGCCTCCTTGATGCCCAATGCTCCATGATCCAGGGTTAAAGAAGAAAAGCCAAGAAATTGAATCAGTTCAATCTGGACATAGAATTTTATTAATTTGGAGAAACCGTTTTCGTCAACTCAATCTTTAAGTGACTTCTTTTTAGTTCAGCAGTTTGGAAAACTTTTGTCCCACCCCAATCTTATATACAGCCCACGTGTCCTTCCCCAATCATTTGTGAATGGCCAAACAACGTGGACATTTTTGTCCGTTAATGGCTATGTAAAAATCTGCATATTAACTGATCACCCGGTCCCCATTGTTATGTAATGGTGCTGGTACCAGTCGTTATTGCAACGTGCTGTTATATAAGATTGGGGAAGTTTTCCAACTGCTGAGACTGAAGAAGTCACTTAGATGAGTGACGAAACGTTTCTCCAATAAAATATATGTCCAGATGAACTGATTCAATTTCTTGGATTTTCTTACCTGGATCATTGAGCATGCATCAAGACAAAAATACCACTTGTTATTTCAACATGTACACAGTGATAATGACCCAATAAATGTCATATCATTTAAAAAGTGACTGCAAATCGCTAAACAGGATGTCATTGTTAACACTGCTGTTCAAAAGTGAATGTATTCATCCAAGCTGTGTGTAAAAAACAGTGTCCTGATACTGTGTGGGAAACTGAATTTTGCATTTGTAGGTTTAATTCTGATTTTTATGTCACAATATAACAGCTCCTGTGGCCCAGCTGCTGCGAATGTGAGTTTCTGAGGGCCTGGGGGCATATGGTGGGGTTTTGAAGTTTGCGATGGACTAGCGCAGGCATAAGTGTCCCCTGGACCAGTCCGGCAGAGGTCTCTAACCCTGATTGGTTTCTTATGGTGTGGAAGAACCTGACTGGTCTGCACAGAGTCCTGACCTAAATAAACAAACTTCTAAACCTTGTGGAACGCCTTCCCAGAAGAGTTGAAGCTGTTATAGCTGTGAAGGGTGGGCCGATATGGAGTTACATTAGCAAATGTCAATTAAAACGTAACTGTGCTAAAAAGAAGCCTTATGTTAAATGTGCCCAGATACAACATCAGATTCCCTGGGCTCGAGGATATCTGTAATGGATCATACAGTGGAAAAGTATACTGTGGTCAGACGAATCAGTAATCCAGATTTTCCAGTTTCTTTTTTTGAGAGAAATTGACACCATGTGCTCCGAACCGAATACGAAAAGAACCATCCAGACCAGTCCAAATGCTAGGGTCTGTCATGGTATGGGGTTGGGTCAGTGCCCTTGGCAAAGGTCATTTACACGTCTGTGATGGCAGCATTAAAGCCAAAAAGCACATTGAGAATTTAGAGCAACAAAAGCTGCCTTCATGATGACATCTTTTACAGGGTCGTCCATGCATTTTTTTGACAAGGCAATGCAAAATCACATGCTGCACACATTATAAAGGCAAAATTTGAACTGATGAATATCTTAAATGTGAAAGCAGTGTTACGGGTCACGCTTGGGCCACTAGAGGCCAGCGTTGACTCATTTTTGCGGCGTGAGCACTCTTAGCACGATCGCGGATGCGCCAGTCCCCTATTTGGCTTATTGCGCTAAAATTCCCAACACTGTTGTTTGGGCTATATAAGCACACCTGTTAGTCCACACATGTTGTGGCATCATTGACAACCCTGCGGCTGCACCAGCCCTTACCTGACTCCTGCTAAACCAGCTGCCATAGCATTCGCGCTATCGCTAAAAGCCTTTACACGGCTTTTTTTGTCCATAGTTTTGTGGGCTGTTTTTTTGATAGGGACAAAGGTACGACTGGTGATTCGTAGATTGTCAGATGGGGGCCAGTCAGGAGGCTGGTCAGGTACATTAGGGTTTAGATGCCAGCGTAGGGAAAGATCCCAGCACACTAACGCCGGATTTCCTGGGCTTGTTTTTGGGCACGCTCACTGCGGCGAAGCACGCCCTGCCTTCTCCTTATCGCGCCGCTCACCACTCTTCCCTTGCGATCGGGGGAATAGGTTGCTCCCCTCACGATTGCACTCATTTATAGCTTATTTGAGCTTATTTATAGTCTCATCCTTTTCATTCCCTCATCAGCCTCATGCTCCCTGAAACCTTTGGAGAACCGTGAGATGCTTTTCGCAGACGTTCCGCTCAGCCTCATGCTCCTGGAAGTCATGGGAGGACCGTGAGTCACCTTAGCGGATTCTCCGCGTAGTTATCTGATGCTTTGCGCATGCGCGGACCTGTACACCATACACATCGTAGACGCATCGTAGGTGTATAGTGAATATGGGCGCTGTCCACTTGCGACGTGCGTTTTCTTTTTTCGGTTTATTTTCAGCTTTCATTTGGTGAACTTTTTATTTATTTTATTTATTTATATTTTGGTTAACTACTTCCATCTGGAGCTAACTCCATTTGTGTCCAAAACCTTCGTATTTTTATTTTCTGGGTTTTTAATATGGCGAACCCTAACAAGCAGTGAACATTTTAGAGACAAATCTTTCCAGGAATAGGTGATTAAGGACCAAGATTAAGGACTGCATGTTTCTTGGTCCAAAATCAGATAGGTCATCAATGACATAAAACATTAAATATGGTGTGTGATAATTTTTACACCTTTCCTGAAGATGTACTAGCAGACGTTGGTGTTGATGTGTTAATGGTTTAACTACATTTCCAGAAAGATGTTCAAAATAAACTTGTTCCCTCTAAAGGTTGTTTTAACAGCTCCTTTAGAAAGTTACATTTTACAATTTAATACAGTACCATAAACAAATACTGTACACCATTTTAATAGTAATGATATTTTGAAATAGCGGTTAGAAAGCTCCAAATAGCACATATAAAATGTAATAGCTGAACGCTGAACAGGAATGTCTAGGGTTTGACATACATGCAGTGTGTGTGGAGTTCACTTAATGCTCCATCAGCTGTGCTATCATTCTTTCTGGTGTTGCTTGCAGCAGCTCAATGTGGTATTTGGAGTCATCATTGCCACGTAATTGGTGAGGTTCACAAGTCGAAGGGTTCCCCTCATAAAAATGTCATACTGGTTAGTAATCCCATCTATCTTAAATGAGTCTGATCCTGTCTGTATTGAGAGTGTGTCAGCACCTCAGAATTTCTAATCCTGCCCCCCCTCCTTCTCACCACCATCCACACCGTCTAATCAGTGCTTAAGCCTTCGACTTAACCCAACACACCCACACATTCTCTTCTTCTCTCTCACTCTGTCGCACACATACTGTAAAGAATTTCCCACATCTCCATATTAATAGGAAAGTATTTTGTGGTCCAACATAATAATTTGTTTTCAGGGAGGGAGAGTTTGACATGTGCTTGACCTCTTCTTTGAGGGAGGAAGATCGTAGACCATCCGGTGCCTCCTTACAACACGTGGAGGGTGACTTCTTCTTTCCACTGACAGCTAGAAGATAATGGATCCACAGGAAGGAATGGATTATGCTGGCCATGTCCATCCGTCACCTTTAGCTAGCACCTCCAACTGCCAAAGCACTGCTGTTCCAGTAGCAGAGAGCTGATTTCTTATCGGGCCTTCCTTCCATCAGGCATGGCCAATTTTGTCTGTGCAGTGCCCCAAACATGGGTCTCTACAGTGGTGGGTCAGTAGAATAGCACCACCTGAGGTATAATTTCTGTGTGGTTGTTCTAACCATAAAAAGGCATTAAACCACTGGTGATTGCTTTAAGATTATACTGGAAGCCCAGCTTACCTTCAAAACGTAGTAAATTAAATGTTTACCAAAATGTTTATATTATTCATATATCTTGGTGGAATTAAATGTTTTAGACCAGTGGTTCTCAAACTGTGGTACCATGAGGTGTATGAGGTGGTACACCAGATGACCTCTGTAAATATACGTAAAAATCTAAAATTTACATTACAAATGTAAATTTAGAAATTACATGTTCAGACAATTTTGTTTTAATAAAATTAATTTGTTTTATGTTTAAATATACCACTTGCTGCTTCCCAATATTCGATTCCCCAAAGACATTATGTGTAAGTCTTGCATTTGTCTGAAACAGTAGTTAAAAAAAATTAAAAAACTTAAATAAAATGAATGCCTCGAGGAAATCAACTATTACATCATGGATGAAGGTAGCAGATGCCAGGAGCAATGAGCTCAAGGTGGTAAATCAAACACACGTGTTGAATTAGGTCAAGACAAAGTCAATTCATCACCCGCCCTTGCATCAGCCGATGCTAATGTAGACACAGGCAACACTGTTAGTGTTAGCAAGCTCTGAAAAGCACTCTGGGATGGTATGACACAGGTTTAAGTTTGAGATTCACCTCAGTGGGACAGGGGAAGAATCAAGATCACAATGGGCTGTGTGCTGTGAAATTCCCAGCAAAAAGAGCATGAAACCAGCACGTCTAAGAAGACACGTGAGTGCTAAACATGTGCATTTGTAGGATAAACCTGCAGACTCAAAATGGCTACTGTGTAAAAGTGTGTTTGCGGTGCATGTGTTCTTGTGATGAGACTCATAGGTGGTACTTGGAAGTTTTGGTTTGACAATGGATGGGTTCTTGGTCTAAAAGGTTTGAGAACCACTGTTTTAGACAATCAAATGATTAAATAAACAACAGCGCCATACTGGTAGTTCACTAAACTCAGGTGGCATGGTGACACACATGGTTAGCATGGTCACCTCACAACTCCAGAGACCCATAGTTAGATTCCAACCTTGAACTCCACCTGTGTGTTCTCAACATGTCTGCATGGGTTTATTCCAGGTTTCTTCCAACATTTCAAAAACATGTTAGGTTAATTGGTCGCTCTAAATTAGCCCTGTATGAATGTGTATAATGAGGATCAATGCAACCTTGCTCCTGTGGTGAATAGCCATTGATGCGACGTCAAATAAATCAAGCTCTCAGACACAGAGCTAATAGACACTACTTGATGCCCATGTGTCTCTGGGAGTCGATGGAGCAAATGTGTAGGCCTTATGGTTTTGCAGGCATCAATCTGAGCCATGCCTGTAGGCTACTAGCAGTGAGTGGAATGTGGGAATGTGCATTTTGAACAGCAAAATCTTGGAGTTTAGTGGATGGCCTGTGTTTCTGTTTGTCCCACCCTTAATTGCGGATTCTCTTATGACTAAATGAACATAAATCACGCATCAGGTATATTACTGACTTCTCAAACTTAAATAAATCAATGTCAGTAAATTGTACAATTTATTTACAATATTTGCATGAAAAAAGATGTGTTATTATGTAAAAGGGCATTGTTTTAGGCGATGCAACCAACTGCAGCTCCACAAGAGGGACATTCCGACGCGTACTGCTCTGGCTTGTCACTAAAATGAAGTGATCATATGTTAATATATGTGCTTCCCATATTTTAAAAACCACCAGCCACAACTGCATTAAACACACTGTAATCTAAAGGTACAAGTACTGAACTTCTAAGGTCATTGACCTTGTCTTGTCGTATTGAAATAGGTCTTCAAGGTTTTGTATTATTTCATTTGATTTATTGTTGCATTTGTAACTGACTTTGAATAGTATTATCACGCTCAGATGGCACGGTTTTTTTACCCTAGTTCATCACCACCATGGTGACCTGGCTTTGGCACCTTCTGACCAAGTCGAGTATCACACACAGGCAAGTTTAGATGTGTCTGAGGGAAAGGAGACCAAACAATGGAATCATCCCCCCAGCGCAGCAACAGTGACCCCTGTCATCCCTACAGTGGAACCTCCTGTCACAATCTTATTGTAATCTAGTGATGAATAATATAAATCTACAATGGCTTTTATAAATAAAACAACCTACAGCAGTGATATCTAAAATAAGTAGTGACTCAAATGTGCATAAGCGATGAGCTGGAAGATGGAGCTGGAACTTTTATTGTTAAACTCACAAAGAATATTTGAAAGTCCTCTGTAACATATACACTCACTTGACACTTTATTAGGTACACATCGCTAGTACCAGGTCCTTTGCCCTTCAGAACTGCCTTAATTCTTTGTGGCATAGATTCATCAAGTTGCTACAAACATTCCTCAGAGATTTTGGTCCATATTGACCTGATGGCAAACTGCTGCAGATTTATCAGCTGCACATCCATGATGTGAATCTCCTTTTCCACCACAACCCAATGGAAATCGAGACTCTTCAGACCAGGCAGTGTTTTTCCAGTCTTTCAAATGTAGTGAGCCACTGCAAAGTGTAGACTCGGTTGCCCCTTCAAATGAACTGAGCTTCTACTATTTGGTTGGCTGATTAGATATTTGCATTTACGAGTGGTTGAAGAGGTGTACCTCAAAAAATGCCTTGTGAACGTAGTTTTTTAAAAGCACCATCCCTACTGTTCTAACATTTGACATAGAACAGCACAAACCTGAGTCTAACGAGAACAATAAAGGTATGCATAAACTGAAATAAAAATATGCAGGCTGGTGAACCGTCCAGCAATTAAAAAACCGTCTGCAATTAAAAACATCAGAGATTAGGACAATCATGATCAATATTCTGCCGCAGCGCTTTGGAACATAGGCAGCAACAAAAGCAAAGCCCAGTTGGAATTGCCTTGAGCAGAACACCTAATGGAGACCAATTAAAATAAGAAGATTCAATTTGGCGAAAGCAACAGGAACCTAATGATAATACACGTCTCTAAAATTGTGCTCTCTTGATTAGACTCTATCATGTTTGTTATGCCATTTTGAGAAGCAACATGAAGCGAGAAAGCTGGTAGTGTCTTTTTGAAGATTTGTTTAATTTAAGATACTGCTCTAATAAAAGGTTTTCTCGTGGACGGTTGACGTTATTTTAGTCTGAATAGGCACAAAACGACTTCCTAAATGTCTTGAAATAGTTATAACAGCTGCATTTTTCAGAAATATTCCTACTCTATTGTACTCCCAGAGACATGTGAGGGGTATGAAGGGTGTGTGAAAGAGGATGTGAGGAATGTGGGCACAATGCGGTTCCACTGATCAAGATTTAATTAACACAACACTCAGCAATTACAGTGTAATTAAAGTCATTTTTCCTCTTGTAGAACTGAACCTTCTATCATGCAGCTGCTTGACAGAGCCATGCAAACTGGTGATGGAGCTTTTTGTTTCTTGTGATGGAAATGGTGTGATGTTCTGTTACACTGCCATGCTCTATAAGCAAGTCTGTGGAAACTCATCCTCATGGGGCAAGTGCGGTTCCTGCTATGTGTAGAGCCTGCTTAGTTACAATCTGTAGCCACATGGATTCTGTTGAAGTTGAGGTCCCCCATGCCTGCTATAAATAAAAGCAGGGTGACCAGGGACTGTAGTGGTTAAGGCGTTGGACTATGGACTATGACCTCCTGAGCTGCCACTGTTAAACTTCAATCGCTTGGATTGTATGTTGTAAGTCGGTATCACTGGTAAGTCGCACTGGACAAGGGCATCCGCTAAATGCTTTAAATGTAAATCTGTATAAATAATCTGGACATGTGGTTTGTGAAACCCGTCCCTACTGCAAAGCTACACTGCAGCACCGAAGGCGCAGTTCTTTATTAATGGGACATTTTCAGAGACTAATTGCACTAGATGGATAAAGTGAGGAATTAATAACACACATGCAGCACTGCTATGCTCCCCCACCGCTCCAATTGCTGCAAATTAAAGATGAGTGCCAAGTTTGCTAAATGAAGACAGGGGGAGAAACCAAACCTCGTGTTGTGTGCTTGTTTGTGGGAAGAGGCGAACTGCGCTATCTTCCAGTTACAGGCGATCTTATGGGTTATTGTTTCAAGTTAAGGGTGTAAACAGCTCACACAGCACTGAGACCTTTCTCTGTGATTTAGTGGGGAGGCTCCTGCCACCTGTGGAGCAGCACAGGAGAGGGAGACGGTAGGGGCAAAAAATGAATTAATGACTTCCTTGCAGTACCCACTTTTATGCTATTCGTGGTGGGTTCCAGAACAAGAACACTGGCCAGACACAAGGCAGGATTGCACTCTGATCAGGATGCCAGGCCATTCCAGGTGGGGATAAACTTTCACAGACACAGAAAGAACATTAAACTTCAATTAAAGGTGCTTTAGTAGTGTATGCACTCACCAGTCACTTTATTAGATACACCTGTTTAACTGCTCAAAAGTCAATGCATTTAGGCATACGACCTGCTAAAGTTTAAACTGAGCATCACAATGCGGGGGGGATCGAGGGGGTGATTTAAGTGACTGTGAACATAACATGTTGTTGGTGTTGGATGGGCGGGTCTTTTCATGCGCAGCCATGTCTATGGTTCTGGGCAAAAATGCCTTGTTGATATCAGAGATCAAAAGAGAGTGGCCAAACTGGTTTGAGCTGATAGAAAAGCAACAGTTACTGTTGATGTGTAATTCTGATATAATATTTGATATTAGTAGTACGCGAAGCTATTCTGACATATTTTGACATTATCCGCTTAACCCTGGTCAGGGTCACGGGAAAGCCGCTGGCACAGGGCATAAGGCAGAAACAACCCGGACAGGGTGCCAACCCATAGGGCGCTATTCTGACATATACTAAAGCAATAAGGCACGAGAGGGGGTGCATTATTGTGAATATATCACAGGCAAGAGGTGTTGTTAGTAACGCCTTAACGCCTCTTTCCTGTGATATATTCACAATAATGCACCCCCTCGAGTGCCTTATTGCTTTTATACCACAGTTCCGTTATCGTTTATCATTTATTGTTAGATTTTTAAAAAGGACAGAAAAAACGATTTTAAAAAACGTTTATCACCCTTCCGCGAGGTAAAATAGTTCCATTCTATCGTTACCTCGCGGCATTAAAGTCTAGGAACAGAATTACCCATAACTGTTTATTATTCAGACAATAAACACAAATATATCGATTGGTAAGTTTTAATTTATTAAAGAGAAAGTTTATTTACATTCAGCAAATAAAATGGGTCGGGTTTACAAGCAAGTTGTTACTAAGATCCACTATTCTACCGACTGAAGCAAATCGGAAACAAAGTCAGATCCCAGTGTTAGAACCAAAGTCTAGGATCCCGTTTGATTACTGATTATAAATTTGTATGATGAAGCTCTTAATGTTAGTCTGATCAGTCAGGAAAATGTAACAGCAGAGTTACAGAGCATCAGCAGCTTCTCTGGGTTTTAGAGCTGGACTTACAGATAACAGACCTGTCAGATCAATGAACGCCCGATTAGCCGTGCATGGTGTTTAATGAAAGATGCAGAGTTTAAGTCCAGCAAACGACGTCTCTTTGTGAGGGATGGAGCTGATTCAGGTCATTTTGTTGATGGGACCAAAAAAAAACTGATCTTCAGTCTCGTGCTCTTCAGTCGAGCTGTGAATCCATTAAGAGCGCGGGAGACGATTGATTTAAAGTACTGACTTCGTTTCGCTTTTCCAGCGCTTCCAAATCCTAAAGGTGATAAACCTTTGGCTCAGGTTGGTCATTAATAGCTTCATCTTCCAAATTCATATCGTTTTCAAAACCAATAGATTTTATAAAGTGATAACTTTCATTTTACTCAGTATAACTTGACTGCTTTTTCTGGCGGGTGTCAGGTGACGTGTGTGCCGCGGATTAATACTTATAGAGGGCCGGTCACAGTGCCGTTATGGTCAATAATGTAACGGCGGAAGACGTCTCTCATATTGCGGGTCGGAGCTAACTGTGGTATAAATCGTATTATAGTATGCAGTGGCGTACAGTTGTGGCATACACCTGTTTAGTATGCGTGAGTTTTAAAGGTGCATATGAGGAGTTTCAGACTGAAGGGATCAGAAATGCTGCATGAGGATTTGACATCAGAACTTGGCAGCACTATCTCAGGTTTGCTGATATGAGGTAGCAGATCTCTCCTTGCTGGATGCTTTTGATCCCTCAGCTGTACTCACTTCTTGAGCTGGCAGGCTTCACGTGGAGACACTCAGGAGGAAATGAATAAAAGACATTGGCTTCACTCCTGGATGGCGTTCCAGCTTACTGTTTGTTGATATGAACACTGACATGATCAGAGGCAGTCTGATAGCTATAGAGCTTAAAATAATAAGACTAAACCAGTTGGTGTGGCTGAAAAATCTTAACCAAATTCAACACATTTACCATATTGCAGATGATTACAGATTCTGAGGTGCATCGAGTTTCACATTTTTACGTCTCAGAAGCAAAAGATGGATCCTTTACAGTGATTTCCATACAAATTGAGCTAAAAATCTTTTCTTGACAAAAACGAATCATGAGCAGAATATCGTGAAACAAACAGTGAGCTCAGTGTATCGTTACACCCCGTGCAGAGCGTCTTATTCAGTCATAATCGCATCTCACTGTGTGGCATTTCCAGAGGAAAGAATTCAAGCTGCTACCTCATAAAAGCAGAAATGATGTCATGAGAACAAACCCTCTTAGGTGAGAGCAAGCCAAGCTGAGATTTCCAGAAGGAGCATCCTGTCACCTTTGAACGTATTCACTGTCATTCAGGGAAAGCGACAGTGTGGGACCGGCACACGCGTCCCATCTCTCCAACATCTACACAAGAAAATGTTAATTAGCGCTTATGCTATCCCACTGATCCCTGCTTTTCATAGCAGCTAAACAGCCTGTTCTAATCAAAATCCTTTTACATGCCCTTATTTGTATAGAGAAACGATATGAAAAAAGACAAATACTCAATCTTCGTACGGTGGATAATGCGGATGACATGATCTACACAGATCTCACTTTGGGATTTGTCTGAAATGTACAAAAATACACGTTCCAGGTCTGAACTACAACTGCTTTATGAGTTAATATCTAAACAAAGAGGCTGATTTTTAGGGCATATGACCATACCACAGCAAGGTCATAGAGATGTCAGAATAGCAGAGCACAATTTTATGAAAAAGGACCCATTTTATTCTTCAGACTTTAATCCTTCATGGCATAAATGCATGAAAGTACTGGAAACGTTACTCGGAGATTTTGGTCCGTTGTGACATGATAGTATTTTGAACTTGCTGTAGATCTGCCGGCTGCACATCCATGATGTAAATCTAGCGTTCCATCTCATCCCAAAGGTGCTCTGTTGAACTGAGATAATGGCACGTAGAAGTTGGTACACTGTGGTCATAAAGGGATGGCATGGTCAACAGCAATACTCAGGTAGGGTGTGGTGTTTCAACAATGCTCAGTTGATGTTAAGGGGTCCAAAGTGTGCCAAGAAAAGATCCCCCACACCATTACACCACCACCAGCCTGAATCTTTGATACAAGCCAGAAATGGGTATTTTCTCTTTTTCTGACCATTCTCTGTAAACCCTAGAGATTTCTGTTCAATAAAGTGTCAGAAAGCAGATTCAGAAATATTCAGCCAGATCAACCAGTCTAGCACAACCAGTCTGGTTAAATGTATGCGTTAACGAGCAGTTGAACGTGTGTGTGTCTATATATATACATATATATTAGACACACACACACCTGTTCAAATGCTCGTTACGCATACATTTAACCAGCCAGTCATTCGGCTCACTTGGTGCATTTAGGTTTGTGGAGTTCAAAACAGCATCAGAATGGGGAAGAAAGATGGCTTTGAATGTTGTTTGTGCTAGACTGGTTGATCTGGCTGAATATTTCTGAATCTGCTTTCTGATATATGTATACACACACATATACATACATACATACATACATACATACACACACGCGCACATCTATATCTACACACGCATGTATCCAGCGATGTGTTAAATTTATAAAACACAAACGACTGATCTGTAATAGGTGACTTTTGCATTTGGTGCCAGATGAACAGCTACTGTTACAACAGCGCCATACCGTGGCGAGAAAAAGTAACACAAGCACCTCAATCATGGCCACCCGAACAGTCCGTGCAACTAGCTCAAATATCTGTTATCACTAACTCTCGGCGATAACTCTAGTATATTGTGTTAGTCATAGTATATTGTTTAATAAATATTTGCTAGGCCTTGTGTTACCAACAAATTCTGCGTCCAGGTGAGGAAATAGTCTGGACAGGATGAACAGGAATCAGCTCAAATGCAAATCAACTGCCATAAATATGCGAGTTTGTTAGGAAACAGTACGAGCTGGAAATGGTCAAATCTACGTGGAGTGAAAAGCAAAGACAAAAACACGGCGGTTCTTAATTAGAACTTTTATCATCTTTTAAAATGCAATAACCCCACCTGCTGATTAAAATAACTCACTCAGTAAAAAAAATCCAACTAAAATCAATCTCTGTACAAAGGTTAAGAAAATAGACGTTTTTCATCTTAAAACAACCTTAGAAAACAATCCGACATCCTATAAAGACTTGAATTTCAACTGGTGACGAATTTGGAATCAAAAACTGGGCAATCGTTCTGGCTCCAATCAGCAGCTTTATGCATAGACTTCAGTGGATTTTGTTTCACAGTCCTCGAACCTCCTCAAATCAACTTCTATATAGTCTTATAAAAGGGTTCAATTTGGATTCATACAGGGCACAGTGTTCCACACGACCACTACTACGTACTGTTCATTCACCAGCAGTACAAATGGTTTTGTATTCACTGTACAACAGAATAGCGTGGACTGGAAACATTACAGGTAATAAACTGTTACTGTTAGACTGAACCATACAGTTTAGAGACATTAGTAGACAAAGAAAACAAGACAAACTGCCTAGAAACTAGAATTATTCACCTAGATTGATATTAATATGCATTATTAACACAGTATCCTGTTCATAGTCAAGCACTGTCTGTGATTCTTTCCCTGATCCAACAACAGCCCATCACTTCAGTTTGTGTCAGATTTTATCTTTGGAAACCCATGTTTGGTAATTCAAGCCCAAAGTTCATTCAATGATCACTTTATTTGGTGCAGCTCCTCGTTTTGACACTTATTGTCCAATTTATCAGTTCCACTTACCATATGGAAGCACTTTTGTAGTTCTACAATTACAGACTGCAGCCCGTCTGTTTCTCTACATACTTTGTTCTCTAATGGTCAGGACCTACACAGATCAGGTACTATTGGGGGGTGGATCATTCTCAGCCCTGATGTGGTGGTGGTAGTGTGTGTTGTGCTGGTAAGAGTAGATCAAACACAGCAGTGATGCTGGAGTCTTTAAACACCCTAGTGTCACTGCTGGACTGAAAAAAGTTGGCCAACCAAAAATGTCCAGCCACCAGCATCCTGAGAGCACTGAAGAAAGATTAGAGGATGACAACACAAACTGTGCAGATCTACAAGGTGGAGGAACAGGGTAGATGTGTCTAATAGATTGTACAGTAAGTGTGTGTTTAATGTCACATCAGCTTCAATGGTTGTTCATGACAATAACAAGGTTATTCACAAGCACAAGGTTGCATCATACCTAGTCCTACCTGGGTCAATTTACTGTAGTCAGTTAACTTCATGCATGTCTTTGGACTGTGGGCACAGTGAGCCAATACAGTGTGTAAAAACTCCAGCGGCACTGCTGGATAATCATACCAGCAAAACACACACTAACACACCAGCACCACATCGGTGTGAGTGCAGCGCTGAGAATGATCCTCCACCCAAATAGTACCTGCTGGTCCTGTGGGGTTCCTAATCATTAGAGAACAGAGTGTGTAGAGAAACAGATGGACTGAAGTTTGTAACTGTAGAACTACAAAGTTCTTCTTTAAGGTAAGTGGAACTGATAAAAGAAACAAGGAGGTGTACCTAATAAAGTGACCAGTGAGTTGTACTACATATACGAATTTTGTACAATGCAATACTGCACAGCTTTCGATGAAGGGAAATCTCCAAACATCTGAAGTACGTGGATCTAGGCAATGCTCCGAAAGATCTGCTCAAAGTGTTCTCACAGTGCCGATGGGATTCAATAGCTGGGGATCAATTCATCCAACAGCTTTAAATAAGGCTGCTTTTGAAAGTCGACAAAGTCCGAGGCCAACAGTCCTGCCGATTTCCGAGGCAACGTCTGACAGAACATTTCCATATGGAGAGTACGAATCTCAGCCGGACATTATTCCACTGTGTTCCTGCAGATGAGGGAAGCATCATGGTTTGTGAGCTGCAGCAATCCCTCTGTGTGTAACCTGCTGGTATCAGTCTACAGGACCCTGAAAGATGAGCTTAACGCATCGCTGCGCCACACCGAGCTGGGTGGCGCAGAAAGGGCACGCAGCGTGGAAGGCGTGAGTACCGTGCGGTAAGGGGATCTCGGACCAGTAGCGGACGGACTTCTCCGAGCAGACGTGACCGCAGGGCACAAAGGCGTGCGAGGGCGCTCCGGAGTCCACGTAGAAAGCCGGCTCGCAGCCGAGCCACAGGGGCACGTAAGGCCCCACGGCCCTGCACATGGGACACTCGCGCTTGCTGCTGGGGTCGTGATCCGAGCCGTGGCCCCACTCGTGATAGCCGTGCACGTGACCGCACGCCAGGTACACCCAGGGCTGCTTGTCTTGCTGAGCGATGCCGGCCAGTGCCCGGCTGGAGCGGTGCATGCTGGGGAAGGCCAGAGTGTTAAGGCCTACCGGACACTGGGGGCGAGCGGCATTGAGCTCCAGCCTCAGGGCCTCCAGGTGCTTCTGGGTGGGTGCATGGAAGAGCCCCTCAGCCGTGCGCCACAGCAAGGTAGCACCACACAGGTCCACCAGAGAGCCGTCCTGCAGCACGTTGCTCTCGCTGTCCACCTGTGTGCCAAAAAGAGGCAAGAATCAGAATACAAGCATGCAGGGAATTTGTTCGTCTGGCATCAAGGTAGCATAGCTAACAACACTGAGGAGCTTGTGAAATAAATGTAACTCATTTCGATTTCCGACACCATTAGATTTGTTGTTTCAGCAGCGGTACAATGACCATCTATAACATTCTTGACGACTGAAAACATTTCAAACTTGGATTCCTCACTCCATAATGCTCTTTTCTACTGATCTTCATTCCAGTCTTTTGTAAGCTTTAGCATATCGTAAGCATTTCACCTTGTTCCCCTACCAAAAAAGTGGTTTCTTGGCTCCTACCTTTCCAAACAGACCATCCCTGATCAGGCTTCTTCAGACTGTAGAAGCATCAACTTGGCAACCTGATGAAGCTGCCAGATGCTGCTATTGCTCAAGTGCAAGAGTAGTAAATACTTGCCACTGTAGCCTACAGAAGCTGTTTTTCAGCTTTTTAATACTGCATACCAATTTTATAAATGGTTACTATACCATTGCTATAACAATGGTATACCTAATCTAATGGTGGCCTAAGACTTTTGCACAGCACTACAGGTAAAGACAAGATCAAGTTCTACCTCAAAAGGAAGCACCCCAAAAAGTACACCAAATCCAGAATAGCACTGAATCAAGCAACAATCACAAAGCCCATGTAACCCTGACCACAAACAAGCAGTGATAAAAAGTGAAAACAAAAAAAATAATAATCAATTTATGTAATTATGACACTGCATATGCTTTCTTGAGATCTAAAGATATTTTGTATGTTATGTTAGTTTTCTGGACTTTACAAATGAATAACAAGTAATAATTATTAACTAACAACCACCACAGCAAAAGATGTTCGAGTCCAGCTGTGCCTTTTGGCCAAGTCAAGCACATAACACAGCCCAAGCTCTGACTCATGGACTGGTGCGCTGACCAGGGAATGTGTACACCTGCCACCTGTGAATGCTGGGATAATCTCTGCACCCTCCTGGTTAAAGTGAGAGTAAAACGAGAAAAGTCTAAACAACAATAATAATAATAATTACAAGTAACTAAATATTTGTGAATAAATAACTATTTAGGGCGTTCGTAGTTTTCACCACTAGAGGGTGATAGAGAACTAAAAACACATTCTGGCGCTTTAAGCCAGACGAACACGTACTTTAACACGGGCCTCCATTAACTGTAGATAACACCAAACAAAGTCATTAAAGTAATTCATTATGTCAGTTTAGTAACAGTAACACTAACTCAAACCAGTACCCCCCACTACCACGCCAGTGTGACTGCTGAGTTGACAAACAAATATCATCTGGTCAGTTGTAATCCCTTTCCAGCTAAGGATGAGACTGACCATATTTAAATAAGTAAAATGGGACTGTGGTAGCCTAGAGGTTAGGGTACTGGACTATGAACCAAAAGGTCCAGGGTTCAAATCCCTTTTGTAAATCCCTTTACAATTGTACGACTGTATCAATTGTAAGTCGTTCTGGATAAGGGCGTCTGCTAAATGCTGTAAATGTAAATAATATCAGTCAGTAACTGTATACCTACAAAGTCACCTCTATGGTAGGTAACCCTAAGCAAGTAATACCAGATAGGTTCCTATAAGTGGATAGTGATTGTATGTGTATATAAAGTATAGAAGAACTTGTTCTCATATTTATTTGCTGTTTTTAAAGCTCAGCAACAGCTCAAAAAAGCAGCTGAAGTAAGAAGGGCATCACACCAGCCTATCTTTATGCTTCCATTACTGTATGCACCGTTCTAAATTGTTTCTTACTTCCATTATTCAGCACGGGCTAATGAACATAAGTATCTGCCTGATTCAGCAGGTTAGTCCAGCTGTGGAATGTACTTCTTTCTTGTTTAACGTTTATGACATCACACCAAAGACACTGCGGAAATGTTCTTCACATCTATGACAGAAGACTAGCCGAACAACTTGGACTTCCTGGGCTGAAAGTGCTTCACTAAAACATCGTTACATAACTTAATTAACTTAATTACACTAATCATCTATCCTTAGAGCTTACATCCACACTAGAACTGTTTTGACACTTTTTTGATGCCAGTAGAACCATGATCCCTTTACCATGAACACCCAGGTGACAGCAAAGTGACAAACATTTTAAGTCATGGTAGAGATACCGTAACCCAACAGTCTGAGTTCACTGGCTATAAATCTCTAGTGAAAAGCTAGAATAACGCTGTCAACTTGAAATTTCTCAATCACTAATAGATGTCACTTGCACATAGTAATCACAAAAAAAAAAAAAAAAAAAGCTCAGTATTTGGTTTGCCTAATTTCTGAAACTGAGTAACTACCAAATGTTAAAAGAAAGGAGCACTGCTAGGATGGTAAGTACATGTTGTAAGATGAGTATAACAGTTTTACTAAACTTCATTTTTAACATTTTGTATCTGCAAAAATGTAATCAATATATTTATTTGTTCCAGATATTTTAAAATGGTAAAATTAATGTTCAAATGAATGCACTGCAGAAAAAGTTTGGGAACCTGCAAACTACACCTAAGCACCATCTAGAAGTCATCTTGAAGTTACAGTGGTAACTCGGTAAGCACTGCTAATTCGATGAAATCCGATCCAGACACACAGAGAATCCACACTGTATAAGGCATTATATGCATTAATGGAGATGTATTGTACAGGTGCTCCCTGATATACAAAGGGGATATGTTCTAGCAAATCCATCATAAGTTAAAAGTAACATGAACCAAGGAGTTTATCGAGTGCTCGGTAGAGCAATAATTATATAATAGCAAAGAGAAGGATACCATGATAAGTAATGATAACTTAATGTTTAAATCACTTGCATTAAACTACAGCTGGCCAAAAAGATTAACACAAAGCTTATAGTAAAGTGTTGAAAAATCTCATGAAATTTAGGGAACAATGGACTGAAAGTGACAATTAAAAGCAGCATGTACTCTATTGATGAACTTTGTCACTAGCATAGCTGCTAAGCTAACGGTAGCCTGTGTTCTTTAGCATTCAGTTCCCGTTTTGCTTTCGGTTGGCTCTTATAAACCAACATTTTTAGGAACCATGGAGACTTATTTTCACTAAGAATATAGTGCTGTAGATGTAAAAAAATAAAGCAGAGATCTTCTACCATGAACTTGAATCACTGTGTACAGAATCGTGAATCAGGAATCCAGTTTCAGCTGAAACGATTCATACAAGTTTAAGCAAGTGCACAGAGTACCGAGCAAACGATGAGAACTGAGACAAATTTTTCTAGTCAAAATGGGTCAAGAACCAAATTCGATGAGTTTTCAAACTTCATGGTTCAACAACAAACAAGCAAATGTGGTCATCTTTAATCAAAATTTATTTTTTAGTTTACAGTTTTAGTGATACAATCTTATAATCCAAGCAATTGTGGGTTACGGGTCTTGCTCAAGGACCCAACAGTGGCAGTTTGGCAGAGGTGGGATTTGAACCCTGGACCTTTTGGCCCATAGTCCAGTACCTTATCCGCTAGGCTACCACAGTCCCTTTATTATAGATTTGAGGGTTGATTCTTTCGGTATTTCCAGCAGTTTCCAGGTCACGAGCTGCAGTATCTAAAGAATTCACATGCCATCATTGTATTGCCGTTTGTCTTACCTTTTTCCAAAAGAATACCAAAATAACAATCCTTTATGTTGTGCTGCATGTATTTAGAAACAAGAAGGTTTGGAATTGCTGGAAACATTTAAACCCGTGTTATTCTGCAAAATAAAAAAAAGAAAAACTTGGACACTCAAATCGCAGTGTATGAAAACAGCACTAACCAGTTTGCCTCGTGTCTGTGCAGAGCGAGTCTCTCTCAGTGTATAGACGTCTCCACACACAGAGATCTCCCTCCACACACCAGGCTTGGACTCTTCCGTGAACCCACCACGTGGGTGCATCACCAGCACGCCGTTGGTCGTCAGTCCATCCATCTGGCCATCTGGATTCTTCCATTTGGCTGCTTTCTCCTGAGGATGGTTCAATACGGTGAATGCTGTATATTCGCATTGACTCCGTAGCCACTACGTTTCCTCGTGTACAACACACACAGTGAACACAGTAGAAGAACAAACTTACTCCCAGAAAGATGTTTTTAGAGGAGTCGAATCCTGCAGCGTAGATGCGAGCCGTGTATGGAGGGTTGCGCTCACACACCACCCTACAGGCGAAGCGTGAGATGGTGCTCTGAGTGACGGGGGAGTCCTCGCTGTCCGCACCTCCAGACACGGTGTCCGTCACCACAAAGTCAATGGGACTCTCCGTCGATCGGCCAATCTAAACACACAATACAGAGGGTCACAGCTGTGCAGACCTTAAGCCTTAGGTACGAACTGCTGTACACATTTATCTGTGCACAAGAGCATATAAAGCGTTTTCAGCTCCTGAATAATTGGCACCCTTATAATAATAATTGTATGAGTGCCTTTGAATATACTCAAGGACACTGTACAACCAATACAATCGCATAAAAACAAAAACAGCAAGTTAAATAAACAATGAAAATATCATAGAACAAGAACTTCACCCAGTGAAAAAATTTAAGTAGTGGTACCTCGGTTCTTGTTGTTAATTCATTCCAGAAGGCTCGTACCGGAAACGACGAGTTCCGAGCAAATTTTCCCCATAAGGAATAATGTAAATTGAATTAATCAGTTCCAGACCCCAAGAAAATCCACACTGTATAAGGCATTATATGTAATAATGGAGTTGTATTGTACAGGTGCTCCCTGGTTTACAAAGGGGATATGTTCCGATTTAAATGTGTTTGGTAGAGCGGTCTATACTGTGTAATAGTGGAGACTCTGATAAGGAAGTTAATGTTTAAAAAACGTACATGAACCTACAGTTGGCCAAAATCCTTAACGCAAAGTGTATTTTATAATAAAGTGTTGAATGGCATGTAATTTATTCAATAATGGATTGAATGTGAAAAGCACAAACAAAACACTTACTCTGTTGATGAACTCCGGCCGCTAGCATAGCTGCTAAGCTAACTGCAGCCTGTGTTTCCTTTCGGTTGGCTCTTATAACTAACCTTTTTAGGACCCACGGGGAGTTATTTGCACTAAGAATAATGTACTATAGAAATAAAAATAAAGAAAAACACTGTAACCACAGCGGAGATCTTCACTGATCGAGAGCTATTGTGAGACTGAATCACTGTGTACTGAATCGTGAATCATGAATCGAGTTTCATCTGAAACAAGTTGCGTGACTCGACTCATACAAGTTTGAGCAAGCAAACGACAAGAGCCGAGGTGGTTGAAAACTGAGGTACCACTCTACAGCTAATAAAGCATAAAAACTACAAATTGGGAATGGCAATCTAAAGAAGGCTGGAAAAGATGGATAATGTAGGATTATAAATATGTCCATCGTCAACTGTCTTAGCACACTGAAATCATGAGCGAATGTAAATCTTGTAAAATGAAAAAAAGTAATGCACTCTGTTTATTCCCCCGACAGCAGGCAGGCAGGGGTACATCTAACACCACCAAACCTTCATTCCGCCAGACACCCCTGGGTTCAAACCCAGGTCATCTGTACAACCTACAATTGATGTCCTTTTCATTTCTATATTACTTTAAGTTCATCTGAGTGTTTAGGAACTCGAGCAGCCATTCTGGTTTATTAGACTATAAATAAGGAGACAGAGTCCAAATTCCCTTCAACATTGACATCAAAATGGGGAACATCAGAATGCACATTAAACATACAGATAGAGTGATACCTTGGTTCTCGACCACCTCAGAACTCGCATTTTGACTAGAAAACTGTGTCTTTGTTCTCGTCGTTTGCTCAGTAATTGGCGCACCTCATTCCACAACCCGCACGACTCATTCCAGCTGAAACTCAATTTGCGATTCATGATTCACGACATGATTCAGTACACAGCGATTCACTCACAATAGCTCTTTCTCAATGAAGATCTCTGCTGTGTTATCGTGTTTTTCTTTATTTCTACATCTACAGCACTGTACCCTTAATGCAAATAAGTCCCCATGGGTCCTAAAATGGTTGATGATTACAAGGAAATCAAGGACTGGGCCCTCCGGATCACTTTCAGGTTGAGGAGTTAGCATTAGTAGCTAGCACCCGGAGTTCACCAACAGAGTACCGTATTTTTCGGACCATAAGGCGCACTTAAAATCCTTTAATTTTCTCAAAAATCGACAGTGCGCCTTAAAATGCGGTGCGTCTAATGTATGAATTAATTCTGGTTGAGCCTTCTGACCTAGAACCGATTGTAGATGGTACACGGCGCTTATATAAATCTGTCAAAATGTTTTAGCAGGGGGACCTTGGTAAGTTACGAAGCTTTACGGCCACCGTAGTGCGCAGCAGCATCGCGGAGTAATACGGTATGTGCTTCAGCATTAGGGTACGTGCATTCATTCATTCATTTTCGAAGCGAATTTCAAACACAACGCTATCAGTCACGCAGTACAACATGGTCATAGAGCAGCTGTGAGAGAAATCAACATTTAACGAATCACAATGGTACGGAAGTGGAGGAAGCAAGAAGACACCCTGCGCCAGGTAAAGACCAAACGGGTCTTCCGACGGAACTTAAGAGTTTTGTTTCATTTCATGCGCCTTATAACCCGGTGCGCTTTATGTATGAACATAGACCCGTTAGCAGCCGATCGTTGATATTGCGTCGTATAACCTGGTGCGCTTTATGGTCCGGAAAATACGGTGTGTGTTTTGCTTTTACTTTTCACTTTCAATCCATTACTCAGAAAAATGACATGATATTTTCAACATGTACAAAATAAGCTTTGCGATAATCATTGTGTTTTAAACAATAAGGTTGGCTCCGCTATGATACAGTATAGACTATATTAACTATACATACTTACTATGGATTAGCTGGAATGTATACTCTTCATAAATCAATGAGCACCTGTACAATACAACTCCATTCATAAAGTGTGGATTATCTGGGGGTCTGGACTGGATTAATTCAATTTACATTATTCCTTACGGCAAAAATCTGCTCAGCAGGTACCGAGGTACCACTGCATTACACTCAGTACACCGTTTCCATCGTGTGCATTTTGATAGCAACTTTCTTACTTGCCACGTACAAACTCACCATTTCACGCATTACTGCTGCCAAACATTTCATTGTGCCAATTTTATTTATTAATTGTGCCATTTTGGTTGCTTGCATTTGACACAAATGAATAATTCTGTCTTTGTGCCACACAGCTATACATGTGGACGTTATTAAGTCCAATAGTGTTTAACAGTTTTAAAAAAACGTTTTAAGTAGAAGCAAACATCTGATTTAAGGGACGGCTAAAATCATAACATAAGCCAGATTCCCTTTGCTGCTATGCACAGATAGGAGCCAGTTCCAGAACACTGCGAAATACATGCCAAATATCAAACCGCAAGCTATGTACTATGTGGGAATCAAACTGCAGTGTTCTAATGTGACATACAGTTTTAGTATGACAGTATGTGATTTGGGACACGAGTCGAATCCTGCCTGTAGGGTTGCTTGACCTGCCCTCTAAACGAAATAATCCAGAAATACAAAAGATGCACAAGCAAGTATGTGAACAATGCTAGTTGTGCCACAACTGTGTGTGTACATGTAGGATTAGTCACGCAGCTAGAGTAACCATGGCTGTCCTGATCACTTTATTAGACACACCTACGTTGCTGATACACCTCAGAGGTATACAACAAGACAGTGAGATCATCATCTTTCATGCACAATTTGTGTTAATCCTCCTTTAGCCGCTTCAGTTCATTTCTGAGCACAGAGAGCTTTGTTTGGCTGGATATTTTTAGTTGACGAACTATTTAGCTTACCAATGAGAGACGTATTTAAAACTGCTGAGACCTGATCAACATCCAGCGTCGTTTGTACTTAAACAAATGGAACGTTGACGTACATTATAATTATACATATATAAAAAGCAGCTGGGCCAGTATGTATAATACAAATAAATACAGAACTGCAATTTGTGAATTTTCTGTTACCTATATTTAATTAAACACAGTGCCTCAACAACTTATGTAATATGTAAAACTGGGGTATTTAAATATGTGGTATTTGTATACCCCGGCGACTTTATTAGGCACACCTTGCTTTCACTCACTTATCAGTTCCACTTACCATATAGAAGCACTTTTCTACAATTACAGACTGTAGTCCTTCTGTTTCTCTACATACTTCGTTCATCTGCTTTACTCTGTTCTCCAAAGGTTCTCTAATGGTCAAAGGACCACCACAGATCAGGTACTATTTGGGTGATGGATCATACTCAGCACTGCAGTGACACTGATGTGGTGGAGGTGTGTTAGTGTGTGTTGTAGAGATATGAGTGGATCAGACACAGCAGTGCTGCCAGAGTTTTTAAACACCCCATTATTACTGCTGGACTGAAAATAGTGCAACAATTATAAATGTCCAGCCCCCAGCATCCTGTGAAAACTGATGAAAGATTAGAGCAGGACTAACACACACTGAAACAACAGATGAGCTACTGTCTCTGACAAGGTGGAGAAATATGACAGAGATGTCTAACACAGTGTACAGTGAGTAAACATAGTATTTAAAAACTCCAGCAGCACTGCTGTGTCTGATGCACTCATATCAGCAAAACATATACTAACACACCACCACCACATCAGCGACACTGCAGTTCTGAGAATGACCCACTACCCAAACATTACCTGATCTGTGGAGGTCCTTATCATTAGAAATCATAGGAAAGGGGACTAAAAAAGTATGTAGAGAAACACACAGTCTGTAATTATAGAACTACAAAGTGCATCTATATGGTAAGTGGAAGTGATTAAATGGACAGTGAGTGCAGAAAGAAGGTGGTGTACCTAACAAAGTGACTGGTGAGTGTATGTGTTAGTTCTGAATTTGACGTAACATCTTGACAACGTTCCAAAAAAGTTGGAACAAAGGAATGTGTTACATCACCTTTCCTGTTAACAACATTCCACAATCGTTTAGGAACTGAGGACACTGACAATGTTTTTGACATTGATTTTTGCATCATACAGGAGGTCTTCTATATGTAGCATACAGTGGGCAAAAAAGTATTTAGTGAGTCACTGATTGTGCAAGTTCTCCTACTTAGAAAGATGAGAGAGGTCTGTAATTTTCATCATAGGTACACTTCAACTATGAGAGACAAAATGAGAAAGAAACATCCAGGAAATCACATTGTAGGACTTTTAAATAATTTAACTGTAAACCATTGTGGAAAATAAGTATTTGGTCAATACATTTGGTTCAACTCAACACTTTGTAACATAACATTTGTTGGCAATGACAGAGGTCAAACGTTTCCTGTAAGTCTTCACCAGGTTGGCACACACTGTAGCTGGTATTTTGGCCCATTCCTCCATGTAGATCTCCTCTAGAGCAGTGATGTTTTGGGGCAACATGGACTCCCTCCACACATTTTCTATGGGGTTGAGGTCTGGAGACTGGCTAGGCCACTCCAGGACCTTGAAATGCTTTTTACGGAGCCACTCCTTCGTTGCCCGAGCGGTGTGTTTGGGATCATTGTCATGCTGGAAGACCCAGCCACGTTCCATCTTCAGTGCTCTCACTGATGGAAGGAGGTTTTGGCTTAAAATCTCACGATACATGGCCCCGTTCATTCTTCCCTTAACACGGATCAGTCGTCCTGTCCCCTCTGCAGAAAAACACAGTAGGTATGGCGCAACTCAGCATTCTTCTTTTCAGCATTTTGTCTCTCATAGTTGAAGTGTACCTATGCTGACAATTACAGACCTCTCTCATCTTTCTAAGTCGGAGCACAATCAGTGACGGACTAAATACTTTTTTGCCCCACTGTATATTGCTCCAAAACCCATATGTAACCTTGTTCGTTACTAGTACCATCACAGATCAGACAACATGCCCATGCCACTGGCACAAACACACCCCATACTAGGAGTGGCTGATATGGTGAAAATATTGTATGACAATATTTTAAAATTTCACGATACACAATATTCATCACAATACGTGATCACAGACAAAATGCATCAGTAGCAACAGATTAGTTGAACAGAACAGTTTAAAAATGCTATTCAAATATTAAACCATAATAAGTGATTATGTTTTCAAAATGTGCTGCACTTCATCCAATTAAACAGGACTAATTACACTCTTTATAATGAGACTTGCAGTTGCAGTGTTCTTCAAGCACTGACGTTATCCTCGATATGCTCAGAAAAGCTCGTCTATCATGGTAACAAAACTGATCAAGATACGATAAATTGTTGTCATAATGTCCACCCCTACCCCGTTACCATGACACTCCGGCTTTTGAACTTTTCTTTGGCAACAATTTGTATGGTCCACTTCCTCTTTGGCCCCAACTCCCATTGTTTCAAAAACAATTTGAAAAGAGATCACAAAACACTCTTCCACTTTGTGTCAGCCCGAGCTCCAGCCACTGGCATTTCTGGATGTTGTTGTTATATGGATTTCACTTTGCTTAGTAGAGCCTTAACTTACATTTATAGATGGCACAATGAACTGTGGTTGCTGACAACGGTATTCATTCATACATGTTTAATAGAGACATGTCGGTTTTAATGCTGTGGTGTCTGGGAGCTTCAACACTGGCTTTCAGCCTTGGCCTTTATCTATAAACAGGATTGTATAGAGGACATGGTGATGTCCCGAAACTGTGTGCAATTTCATACAGTTGTTTCCACAAAGTGGCGAGCATTGACATGTCTTTGCTCATAAACAACCAAGCATTTTGTGGATGCTCCTTTTGTATCCCTTGCACAACTACATTTTACATTTACAGCATATAGCAGACGCCCTTATCCAGAGCGACTTACAATTGGTACAGTCTTATAATCCAAGCAATTGTGGGTTAAGGGTCTTGCTCAAGGACCCAACAGTGGCAGCTTGGTAGAGGTGGGATTTGAACCCAGGATCTTTTGGTCCATAGTCCAGTACCTTAACCGCTAGGCTACAACTAGGGATGTGCGATACTGACAAATAATGAGATCTCAATATTTCCTGGGGATTGGTGATTATGATAAATAAACGATACTTCGCATCCTTCAAAAATGTGTTTGTAAAATGTCTTCAGTTGTTCTAGCTTGCCATTCGGATAGTAGTTGCTGCTTACCAATATAATCAATGGAAATAACGGTGAAAAAAAATTGTGTGTGAAGAAAATATGCCATCTGTTGCTTTTCTTGGAATAAGGCAATTTTTTTTGCAGAGTGACTTTTTTTTGGCAGAAGCCAGGCATGGACAGCCGTCATAATGTTCATATTCTGCACGGAGATTAGTTCAAAAATGGTGAAATATGATACCTGTTGAGCTATCTTCAGCAGCAACCCGAGTTCTAACATAATATGCAGATTGGCACCTTTTGAGCAAGCCAAACCACCTCCAGGAAGTATCCAGCAATTACATCTAAAGACGTAGACTGCTGGTGTCTGTATTTTGTCTCCAGTTTCTTCACTCATTTTTAACTTCAGTCCTGCGTTTCTATGTAGAATGCTAGCTTGATTTGTAGTGCCTGTGCTAGAACACTGCATGCACTCAGTGCACATGCACAGTAGTCTATCCTACCTGGCTACAAGACATAGTGAATACATGAACTCAAGGCACATCTTTGACGGTTTTTTTGCAAGTGTTACGTTAGATCACACAACAATGACGATATTATTGTAGACCATACACAACCCTTCCAGTCTTGTGCTGTCCCTGTCACAAGATTTTTGGAATGTGTTGCAGGCATCAAACTTGAAATAGATGTACATTTACAAAAATAACTCATTTCCTATATACAATTAATCCATTTCAGGGTCACAGGGTGCCATGGCTTATCCGGCAGCACAGGGAATACCGCAGGAGCCAATCCTGGACAGGGCGCCAGTCCAACAGAGGGCAATCAGTAAATTTTACAAAGGAAAAACATTAAAAAGTTTCAATAAATACAGGTAAATAGTTTGGAAATCAGTTTTCTGACTTTGTTTGCATTTGATGTACTGTCCCAAAGTTTTTGAAATTGGGTTTATATTCCAAGGACACATCACTGGATTACATGTAAAAGAGAAAGAGACAAAATTCATGTCAGGGAAGATATTATTACGCTTGAGAGATCACACCAGCATTACATGAGTGAAGGTCCACCTTAAATGATGGGAGAGTCACAACAAAATGAATTTCTTGGGAGTCACTTAGCTCATATATGGATTTAGAATAAACATAATAACAGTGCTTTAAACTAACCAGGATATAAAAGACAGCCAGACACAGAACAAATGTGGAGTAACTGGAGGTTGGGAAAAGCTATTTTAAAAATACTTCACACGTTTCTTGAAAGTGGTTTAACCTCAAAACATGACCAGCTATAATTCGAACTCCAGACACAAACAGAAAACGATTTCCTTGAATGAACTAACTGTCTGCACTCAGCTTTTACTGATAGACATGAGGTAAATAGCTGATTATACAAATAATTGTAATTAGAAATTGCATTGCTTTCCTGCTGACTAAGTCAAGACTCCTGCGAGATGATCCTGTTTGAATACCATATTTGTCATATAATTAACAGGCTTTCATCATATTGAACCGGTAAGGAAAGTGCATTTCTGGCTGCCTAGAGCAAAAACAAACGTATGACGTACTAAAGCAAAAACAGTCCATACTAGATGGCTAATTCCCCTAAATATTACCGTATTACACAGCAAAGCATACTTACAAATAGTTCATATCCATTTCCAGAATAACAATTACAGAATTATGGTTCAGTCATTTGATTATAGTGATCACGTTGACATTAAATGAACTCCATTCTTGTCACAGATACTACCGCCTATGTCCAGACAATACCTAATCACAACTAATTACTAAGTACAAATGAATTTCTAATTAAAATTTCAATTCCACAGTCTCAAATTTAAATAGTCTATCAGTGTTCTGTTAGATTTCTTATCATTCAGCTTCAAAGGCTTGAAAACTACAAACTGTTTGTAATCATGGTTTATTATTTAGCTTAATCATAAATTAGTGTTCAATAATTCACGTTAATCCACCCTAACTCTCAAATTTTGCCACTCTTTGTGCACTCTGTGCTTCTGCTATGAACCGGTTCAGTTTTTATATTATAAATACACTCATTACCTACCCATCAATAAAAACACAAGGAGATTATACGTTCTATACACACTCACTGAAGGCTTTATTAGGAGCACCAAGACACCTGCTCCTTCATACAATAATCTACATCAGTAAATCAGATTAAACATGTGACAGACACGATGGGTCTGATCACATGCATCCGTTTGTCTAGCGCTCTGGTTACCGAGTCTGTTGTTGAGTCTGGGTTGAAATAGCCATTTACGAACCATTTCAAAATGAATGTGCAAAGAAAGTCATAACCACTAAAATAAACTAAGCACAGCCTGCTGCTCTAGTTCCTGTTTACAGTGTTGTTTTACCCCTGTGGTTCCTGTTTTCCTTTCCATGTCTGGTTATCTGCCTTTGCCCCATTTTGCTCATCCTCCCATTAGTACATGTTCCTGATCCCAGACACACGCAGGCTTCCTCATGCCTGAGCACGTGCCTGTAACAGTGCACGCTTTCCCATGGGAGAGCTGGAATAGCTGCATCCGATCAGCGATTTAGATTAGCTGTGACGTAGGTCAGACCTCAGAGTTTAGAGCCTGAGTCAGCCTGAATGAGTCAGAGAGAGAGGGGCTAAGGGACAATAAGGTTTCCATAGGCTCAGCCAACAGGAAAACACACAATTCTGTTACTGTTCCAGACATTCTTACCAATCAGTACCAATCAGCAGAGGCATGTACATTTTACTGTGCAATATTCATATTAGAACAGAGAGCTTATCTCATATACAGACATCATATCATACACTGTGCTGAAGTCTTAGGCCACCATTAGATTAGACATGCCATTGTTTTAGCAACTGTATACTAACCATACATAATTATTTATCAGTCTCTTCATAAGAATACAACAAGACAGGAAATTTGTATGCGGTATTAAAAATATATATATATTTTTTTTTTAAAATACAGCTACTACAGGCTGCAGTGGCAAGTATTTAGTGTAACCTCCCCTTACTCTTGAACATTCATTGGGGTGCCAAGATGATGCCTCTACAGTCCGGATAAGCTTTCTGGAAAGGTAGCAGCCATAAAACCACATTTTCAAAAGGAGAACAGGGTGAAAAGGCTTAGATATCTTAAAGCTCACAAAGACTGGAATGAAGATCAGTGGTAAGGAGTATTATGGAGTGACAAACAATATGTTATATATGTTCATTACACCATTGCTAAAACAACACATCTAATGATGGCCTAAGGCTTTCGCACTGCCGATCTGTCTGTGTGTGCTACTGTACCTGGAACATATCTGTGTCCTTGTCATGGCTGTACTCGACGACCACAGTCTGGTTTCGTGACAGAGTGTAGGAGATGCTGTGCTGGCCTTTACAGTTGACAGCCTGAAACACAACAGCAGCAAGGTTTGTTATTGTGAATCTGCAGACGCTGACCGCATTCCAAACAAGAAAACGCAGCCCAGTAAAATTGTTCCTCTTTATCACATTACAACTGAAAAACATGTAATTATCATAGTGAAAGGCATTATTTTTGGTATTGCACCACAGCATCACATGGTACCGTACATCCTGTTTTACTGATGGTACGCGTCCACATGCAGTTTTCTATCTTGCTTTCCCAAAGCCTCTTTTCTGATTGGCTCTTTGTGCCTTTTAATTACATTTACATTTACAGCATTTAGCAGACGCCCTTATCCAGAGCGACTTACAATTGGTAATCCAAGCAATTGTGGGTTAAGGGTCTTGCTCAAGGACCCAACAGTGGCAGCTTGGCAGAGGTGGGATTTGAACCCTGGACCTTCTGGTCCAGAGTCCAGTACCCTAACCGCTAGGCTACCACAGTCCCTGAGCTCCTGTTCAATTACAAGCTCCTGTTCAGTATGTCATAACTGCTCCGTGAATGAAATCTTCTTACACTTCCTCTTCTCACTCGCATGGAAATTGCACAAAGCACTCATGAGTAATCTGGAATGAGCAACATTTTGATGCGTCACATTCCATTGCAGAAATGGTTTATTTTTTAAACTTATAAACCATCATAGTGCATACACTGATAAGTCAAAAGATTCAAACCAGGCAGAGAAGGAATAACAAATAACACTGGTTATCTTGTTACAAGAGCACGTTAACCTCTGGGATATATTAGATGGAAAGGGAACAGTAGGTTCTCAAATGTTCAGGAGTAAAGACCTGAGCGACTAACAACGGACATATCGTTACGACCAGACAACGGGGTCGGAGCATCACCTTAACAACAAGGCGTGTGGGGTGCTCCCAGTCAGCAGTGTTGAGTACCTACTGACAATGGTCCGAGAAGAGACAAACCACAAACTGGCAACAGGATGCTGGTACCCAAGGTTCTTCACAGAGCATCAAATTCCATCTTATCTGCTCCATATGTGGTCACAGAAATGTTTAACAATGGTTACAAGACAAATGCGTCACAACACAGAGTGCAGCACCCCATGCCTAGTCTTGGACTAGTGAAAGTGCTCACCATGCTAACCCCTGTATACTGTAGAAAGCACCTACAATGGGAATTCAAATGTCAGAACCGGACCCGGGAGCATTGGAAGAAGGTTATCTATTCTGATGAGTCATGTTTTCTTTTCCATCACATGGACGAGCAGGTACGTGTGCTCTGTGTACTGGGGAAGTGATGGGAACAGGATGCACTGTGGGAAGAAGACAAGCCGGTGGACGGAGTGTGATGTTCTTGGCAAGGTTCTACTGGGAAAGCCTTGGCCCCAGCATTCATGTGGACTTTAACTTGACAGGTAACAGGGACCTAAACATCGTTACAGAATACAGTGGTGCTTAAAAGTTTGTGAACCCTTTAGTTTTTTCTATATTTCTGCATAAATATGACCTAAAACATCAGATTTTCCCAAAGTAGATAGAGAACCCAGTTAAATAAATGAGACGAAATCTGGTGCATCTACCACCACCATGTTTTACAGATGGGATAAGGTTCTTATGCTGGAGTGCAGTGTTTTCCTTTCTCCAAACATAACGCTTTGCTTTTAAAACACAAAGTTCTATTTTGGTCTCGTCCATCCACAAAACATTCTTCCAATAGCCTTCTGGCTTGTCCATGTGATCTTTAGCAAACTGCACATGAGGAGCAATGTTCTTGCAACCCTGCCATGCACTCCATTGTTGTTCAGTGTTCTTCTGATGGTGGACTCATGAACGTTAACATTAGCCAAATGTGAGAGAGGCCTTCAGCTGCTTAGAAGTTACCCTGGGGTCCTTTTGACCTCGCAAACTATTACACGCCTTGCTCTTGGAGTGATCTTTGTTGGTCGACCACTCCTGGGGAGGGTAACAATGATCTTGAATTTCCTCCATTTGTACACAATCTGTCCGACTGTGGATTGGTGGAGTCCAAACTCTTTAGAGATGGTTTTGTAACCTTTTCCAGCCTGATCAGCATCAAAAACTCTTTTTCTGAGGTCCTCAGAAATCTCCTTGGTTCGTGCCATGACACACTTCCACAAATGTGTTGTGAAGAGCAGACTTTGATAGATTCCTGTTCTTTAAATAAAACAGGGTGCCCACTCACACCTGATTGTCATCCCACTGATAGAAAACACCTGATTCCAATTTCACCTTCAAATTAACTGCTAATCCTAGAGGTTCACATACTTTTGCCACTCACTAATATGTAATATTGGATCATTTTCCTCAATAAATAAATGACCAAGTATAATATTTTTTTCTCTTTATCTGCTTTTAGGAGTTGTGTGAAAATCTGATCATGATTTACGTCATAATGCAGAAATATAGAAATTCTCAAGGGTTCACAAACTTTCAAGCACCACTGTAGGTGGTTTGAATGTTTTCCCAGATCATTATAAATACCAGCTTGGTTTTTACCTGTGTGTGTCTATATTTCTTGATTTTCCACATGTCTCATCTAATCTAATCCTACACTGCAGCATTTGCAATAATACAGGCTTTACATATGAACGTATCTAATTACCAGTAAATATTTTGAGCACAAACATCAAAGCAGTTCACTGGACAGACAAATATCAAAAGGTCAGTTGATGCTAAACTGTTTAGCATTTCCATACAGGTATGCACTGTTTAACGTCCAACCAATC
>JAJAGP010000354.1:307500-362500 GCA_025084515.1 Ancistrus triradiatus | reverse complement strand
GAAAATGCAGAGAGACTTTGTTTCCTGCATTAGAACTTGCAGCTCATAAACAATGTGACTAAAAACAAAGAGATGCTGAGAAAACTTTCAGCAAGGGTGGGGTCACACATGAGAAGATGAAAACCTTGTTTCCAGCATTCCAACTGACTGCTTTTAACTGGAACTGGGATTAAAAACACAAAGGTGTGCATTACTCTAACATTGTTTATTTATTTGCAAGTATTTACACACTTTCATTTTTCCCCCCAGAATGTGATACTATTATCAGGTAATAAATGTTGTAGTTAAAAGCAATAAAACGTTTGTTTTTTTATTTATTAAAAAAAAAAACTGTAAACAGTGACAGGGCTTTTATAGTTTAAATAAATGTTTATCCAAAAAAGTTCAGCAAAATGGTGTCTCATTTTAGTTATTAGTTTTATCAGTTGCAAAATATCGGCCTTGGACATTAAAAAACTCATATCGGTCAACCATTAGTTGTCAGGTCCCGATGAGAGAAACACACAACCAGGTCTGTGGAAACAAGCCCATAAGAAGTGAAGTGACTTGCCAAAAAATAAATAAATACATA
The DNA here is from genome assembly GCA_025084515.1 of Ancistrus triradiatus. Lineage (NCBI taxonomy): Eukaryota > Metazoa > Chordata > Actinopteri > Siluriformes > Loricariidae > Ancistrus > Ancistrus triradiatus. The sequence goes on along the minus strand of JAJAGP010000354.1, from coordinate 361,929 downwards.
AAAATAAAAACAAAAAAGCCCAGAACAGGTGACTTACTTTAATTTGAGACAGTGACAACTTGATCAGTTAAAAACACAATAATAATAATAATAATAATAATAATAATAATGTAAATTTCCTTTAGATGTTAAATAAATAAAACCAACATGCAGAAATATTGGACAGGGAGATAAGATCAAGCCCAAAGAAGCAAGTTCACTTCAAAAACAAGCCCCAAAAACCTGCAACCCTGGACGACCAATATTTTTAATAGAAAAATAAGCCCAAAGTCACTAAGGTGAGCTGGCAACCGTGTACCGCCTGGTTACATGTGCATGCATGCGCAGACTGAGAAAACCGATTAAAATCAGAGTAAGGATATACATGCACTGAGAAATCCAATTACTGGCCTTAAATCCAGCTCTCTTCATCAGGCTTCTTAATTCAATATAAAAACATCTGCCTATGCTGTTGCATGACCACTGGAATAATCATAAAACTGCAGAAATCCAACTATAAGCAGATTGAGTGCATGTAAATGCATTCAGTTCCAAACCCTGGAGACAGGGTCCTGAGGATTGTGCAAAACAACAGCATCTTTTCTTGTATCTTTTACTAGGTTTCACTGGGACAAAACATTTCAAACAAATGTGACACAACAATAACTTTTCTGCCATTATTCTGTACAGAGCATCTCACTACAAACCCACACTGCAAAATCTGACTGGCTTCAGTGACTTGTCACTCTAGTGTGAGTGCAGGGTTTAAAAGACGTCTGCACGTCTTCCTCACCGGACCTCTTAATCATGTCTCAAAAACAGACCCTAATGCGTGTGAGCTTTCATAGGTTCACTGAACACAAATTATCACGCAGTCCTTTGCTGCCTGTAATGCACTCTGAACAAACAGTGCAGGTAATATTTACTTAGCAAACACATTTATGAAGTAAGCTTGTATAACAAGACACCACAAGGAAGAGAACATTTTTACGTATATTGTGCAGGTTTTTGAGGGTAATTTGAATTTGTAACCCACAGTAGAACACTTGGAAGTTGCTGAAACTACTACAAGAACTGACCATCGTATTTTTAAAAAGCGGAAGGACAGTGGGGAAACATCATCTTCGAGGAAGGAATGTGGAAGGAAAAAAACCTTGAATGATCATAATCAGCGATCACGTAAACGTTTGGTGAAATCAAATCATAGAAAAACAACAGTAGAACTCAGGGATATGTTTAATAGTGAAAGGAAGAGCATTTCCACACGTACAGTGCAAAGGGAACTCAAGGGATTGGGACTTAACAGCTGTGTAGCCTTAAGAAAAGCACTTGTCAGTGAGACTAACCTGCAAAAACAGCTTCCATTTGCTAGACAGCACAAAGATTGGACTCTGGAGCAACGGAAGAAGGTCATGTGTTCTGATGAGTCCAAATTTACCCTGTTCCAGAGTGATGGGTGCATCAGGGTAAAAAGAGAGGATGAAGTGATGCACCCATCATGCCTAGTGCCTACCGTACAAGCTTGGGGGGGCAGACCCATGATCTGGGGTTGCTGCAGTTGGTCAGGTCTATGTAGATTCAGCAACGTTATGTGCCCATCAGCTGATGACCTGAGTGTACTGAACGACCAGGTTATTCCATCAATGCATATTTTCTTGCCTGATGGCATGGGCATATTCCAAGATGACAATGCCAGGATTCATCAGGCTCAAATTGTGAAAGAGTGGTTCAGGGAGCATGAGACGACATTTTCACACATGGATTGGCCACCACAGAGTCCAGACCTGAACCCCATTGAGAATCTTTGGGATGTGCTGGAGAAGACTCTGAGCAGTGGTCCAAAGTTCCCATCATCAATACAAGATCTTGGGGAAAAATGAATGCAACTCTGGACAGAAATAAATGTTGTAACACTGCAGAAGCTTGTGGAAATGATAGCACAGCGACCGTGTGCCATAATCAAAGCTAAAGGCGGTCCTACGAAATATTAGTGTGTGTGACCTTTTTTTGACCAGGCGGTGTATATTAAACATTCTGATTATGATGAGAAGGGCTGATTACAGAAAAAAACTGAAGGGTTTCAGTACTACAGAGTATAATAAAAGAGTATAATATAACAATCAGAACTTAAAGACAAAAAAACCCTAAAAACGAGAACAGAAAAATCTTACCAACTCTGTGCTGCACAAAAAGAGCGTAAACATGCCATAGAGGTCTAACATATGGTTTACTTCACTACAGTAAAGGACAGCAATTCCCAGTGCATTAAATGCCTGAAGGTAACAGCGGCCAAACCCCACAACACACAACTCACAACTCACGAAATGTGATAAAACATGGAATTATTCCCCATCAAGAAAACCACTTGAAAAACAGCATGACTCATTCACTACTGCGGGAGACGATATTGGGAAACTTTCTTACTTTTCCAAGAGAAAGTTAGCCATGATGTTTGGCATTGAATTCTAGCCTAAAAATTGTATTGGCTGGCTAGCTAGCTAGCTAGCTATCATTTAGCCACTGGTTCAAACCATACCAAACTAATTTATTCTCCACAGTTTTAATAAAGCCCTATTACCTACTAGGTTCATTACCCTGTTGGTTAATATGCTAAACTGTAAAACAGCAACATGTTCACAGACCCTGTTATTGTTTACACATCCAAATACTCCTGATTTGTTGTTGATTCTTGGTGAAACTCATAATTTGATTACTTCAGTAAAACCTAAAAGTGTCAAGCTTTCATGGTAGTAACAGGAACTGTCTGGGTATTGAGATTAGTTCTGTTGTTAAATAAAATGTGTTAATTAATATTCCTTCCTCTCACATTCCTTGTTTAGTGTCATATATAGCAAAACAATACTTGATGCTGTCTATCAGTCAGTGCATTTACCGTATTTTTTGGACCATAAGGCGCACTTAAAATCCTTTAATTTTCTCAAAAATCGACAGTGCGCCTAATGTATGAATTAATTCTGGTTGTGCTTTCTGACCTAGAACCGATTTTAAGCTTGCGGCCACCGTAGTCAGGAACCTCGCGGAGTAATATAATCTGCGCTTCAACATTAAAGTGTGTGCATTCATTCATTCATTTTCTACCCGCTGCCGCAAAAATGTCAGCTGTTAAGAGACATGCTTATGAAGCGGATTTCAAACTCAACGCTATCAGTCATGCAGCACAATATGGAAATAGAGCAGCTGCGAGAGAATACAACATTAATGAATCAATGATATGGAACTGGAGGAAGCAAGAAGATGCACTGCGTCAGGTGAAAAAGACCAAATTGAGTTTCCGAGGGAACAAAGCGAGATGGCCACAGCTGGAGGACAAAATTGAACAGTGGGTTATTGAACAGAGAACCGCAGGTAGAAGCGTCTCTACTGTCTCTATTCGACTCAAAGCAACAGCGGTAGCACGCGACATGGAGATCTACGACTTTCGAGGAGGTCCTTCTTGGTGCTTCCGTTTTATGAAAAGGCGTAATCTCTCCATCCGCACAAGAACTACTATCTCACAGCAACTGCCAAGGGATTACGAAGAAAAGCTGGCCATTTTCCGCACCTACTGCACGGACAAGATCAATGAAAAGAAGATCCGGCCAGAACACATCACCAACATAGACGAGGTCCCCCTCACCTTTGATATCCCCGTAAACCGTACTGTCGAGAAAGCAGGGACCAGTGCGGTATCTATACGCACCACAGCAAACGAGAAGTCATCCTTCACTGTAGTTCTCGCTTGCCAGGCTAATGGCCAGAAACTACAACCCATGGTCATTTTCAAGAGAAAGACTTTGCCAAAAGAAAAGTTTCCGGTTGGCGTCATCATCAAGGCTAACCCAAAGGGCTGGATGGACGAGGAGAAGATGAGTGAGTGGCTGAGAGAGGTATACGTCAAGAGACCGGATGGCTTTTTCCACAAATCTCCGTCCCTATTGATCTGTGACTCCATGCGCGCCCATCTGACCGATACTGTCAAAGCCCAAGTGCAGAAAACTAATTCGGAGCTTGCCATCATTCCGGGTGGATTAACCAAAGAACTCCAGCCGCTAGATATTTGTGTCAACAGGTCGTTTAAAGTTAAATTGCGAGCTGCGTGGGAGCATTGGATGACAGAAGGCGAACACACATTCACCACGACAGGGAGGCAGCGCCGGGCGAGTTACGCTACTATCTGCCAGTGGATCGTGGATGCCTGGGCAAAGGTATCAGTGTCCAGTGTCATCCGAGCTTTCAAGAAGGCAGGAATCATCACTGAACAGCTAAGTAACAGCATCGAGACTGACTCGGATAATGATGAGAGGGATCCGGGTATGCTTGATCCCGAAATCGCCCAACTGTTAAACTCAGACACTGAAGATGAAGAATTTGATGGATTTGTGGAAGAGGAATAAACTGAAAAAGTGAGTGTATTGTTTTGTATTTTAGGTGTTACAACTGAACAATGTTGAGAGTTATTGTGAAAGAGTTGAATAAAGTTTGACTTAGAAGAGTTTTGTTTCATTTAATGCGCCTTATAACCCGGTGCGCTTTATGAATGAAAATAGATCCGTTAGCAGCCGATCGTTGATATTGCACCTTATGGCCCGAAAAATACGGTAATAACTGTCAATCAGATTTCTGCAGTTGTCTGATAATCCAAGTGGTCATGTAAAAAGCATACTCCCATCTTGAAACCAGATTAAGAAATCTGGATTTTAGTTCAGTAATCAGATTTCTCAGCCCATTTGCATCCTAAATCTGATTTCAATTGGTTTTCTCAGTCTGCGCATGCACGCAAAGTGGCAAACTGAACCAAACACGGTTGTCAGGTCCTTATTTTCACAGGCCTCTCCGTTTCCGTGTTTCTCTCGCAGGTTCTGGTAACCGTGGAAATAAATGCAGTAGCCAAAAAATGACTTTTAGTTCCAAAACACTTACGTAGAGACACTGAAATAGTTTATTCTCAAGGAAATTAAGAATTTCAATATTTAATTATTAAAGTTTGAAGTTTCCATCACATCATTCAGTGAGATTATTGGCTGGTTGCAGAGTTAAAATCCATTCATTGTCCATGTCATGTAAACCCAGAGGTCACCTGTTATCTGATTAATCAGCGCATATGAACTTGGTGATAGGATTATGGAAAAAAAATCTGATTTTCTGCAGTTATCGGAGTATTAAGAGTATGCAAACACAGTATCAGTCTATAAACGGACTGTGGTGGCCTAACAGTTATGCTACCAGACTACAGACCAAAAAGTCCAGGGTTCAAATCCCACCTCTGCCAATCTGACACGGTTGGGCCCTTAACTTATTATTGCTTTAATTGATCGAATGTAAATTGCACTGGATAAGGATGTCTGCTAAATGAGCACCAGTATCAAACATTTTTGAAACAATCCCCACTCCTAGCGATGAGTTACATTGCTTTAAATTCCAGGGGCAAACACACCAGCATGTACTTCTGAACCAATAAGACAAATAACTAGAACAGTGTAAAAAGTTGTAAATACTTCTGCACAGAATAATACAGCACTGTGCAGCCAACCGCTCCTTCATCTGAACCATATAGCCAGCTTCAGAGCAGTATGTATCTCAATGCAGTGTGGAGAGAAAGAGAGAAAGAGAGAGAGAGAGAGAGAGAGAGAGAGAGAGAGAGAGAGAGGCTCAAACAACGCAGAACTGCCAACAGCAACAAGCCTCCAGCTTCCCAAAAAACTGCATACCAGTTTGACCAAGCTGAGAAAACACAGCATGTTTGGTGGAACTTTAAATAGACGAACATGTTATTGTAAGAAACGTTATATTTGTGTAATTGCTAGTTTACTCTGAAATAGTTTAACATCTGGCCTGCTGCCATGTATACATAAGTTTAAAAAAAGGAAAGATTATGGTCCTGCATAGGTTAAAGGGAGGAATTTTGAATGCATGCATGTGAAAATGAAGTGGCAGAATTCCATTGCTATTTTGAGCCATAACCCGACATGACTGAGGGAAGGTTCTGGTCTGCTGGGCACAAGCCAACCAGCACAAAGAACAATCAGCCACATCTATAGACCTTTGGACTTTTAGGAGCTGGATTAGCTTTCCTTAAGCGCGCTCATCAGAGAAGGGTCATGTCGCTCATAGCAATCAGTTGGTCATTTAAAACTAAATGTTACAGGAGGCAAGTCACATGAGCGTTAGAGATAGCTCTATATACAGAGAGGAAGTTGGGCAAGAGGGCAAGGCGGCTGAGTAGTCATATGCCCAAGGGACTCTAAGGAAGGAAACTTTCATATAAATTAATTACTTTCATTACTACACAACCAAACCTACAGATGAGTCATCCAACATTGAGCGTGCTATGATACGAAAAATCATAACCATTATCTAATTCTGTCAGTTATCTGATTATTGGCAGTACTGTGCAAAAGTCTTCGGCCACCATCAGATTAGATATACCACAGCTTTAGCAATGGTATAATGACCATATATAATTTTTTTTCAGTCTCTTCATTAGAATACAACCAGAAAATACAGGAAATTTGCATGCAGTATTAAAAAGTGAAGGAAATTCAGAAAAACAGCTTCTATAGGCCACAGTGGCAAAGTATTTAGTGTGACCTCCCCTTACACTTGAGCAATAGCAGCATCTAGCAGCTTCATCGGGATGCCAAGTTTACCCTCCTACAGTACGAAGTCAGCAATAGTGTTTTTGGAAGGGTAGCAGGAGTATGCAGGTATGAAGTGACAAATCTAAGTTTGAAATTTGAGTCCAATGGTTAACAATACGTTATACATGGTCATTATTCCATTGCTAGAGCAACAAATCTAATGGCGGCCTTAGGGCTGCAACAAGGAATCGATAAAATTGATAATAATCGATTAAGAGTGTCGACAACGAATTTCATTATCGATTCTGTGTGTCGCATGATTTATATGTCCCTCCCCTTGTCATATCCGCTTACGTTCCTTGCGGCACTTCATCACAGCTGGAAAAAAATACGAGCGATTGAACGGAGCGAGGCGGAGCTGAAACATTCAAAATAAGTTAGCGTTAAGAATGGAATAAATTCTACAAATGAAACATGACCGACGCAGAGAAGAAGGTTCGGCTTAAGTCCTCAAAAGTGTAGGAGCACTGCACGCTTCACACAACAAAAAATGTGTAACATCCAAGCTTTGCAAAAGTGATCTGACCTGGCATGGGAGCACCCCGGTGATGATACAGCCCTTGAAACGAAAACATGTTAGAGTCACCGGTGAGGATGAAGGGAGCACAACAACAGCGTAAGTCACCACAATATCCCGAGTTTGTTCCGTATTGAAGTGAGGAAACGTAACGGCGCACTCGCACTATGCGAACGGGAATAGTTCTGTTTTTGCTTTGTTAGCTGGATAATGACAGTGTCGGAGTTAGCAGAGAGATATCCTATAATGGCCAGGCCAGGCAAGTCCTATTTATGCATTCCTGGTCCTTCAACACTGTCTGAGCGTTTATTTTCTGCGGCAGGAAATACAGTCTCTAAAAAGAGAGCCAGCTTTAGTCAGGAGCATGTTGACATGCTAACATTTTTGCATTGAAATGCAAAGTTCCTAAAGAAAGGGAGTGAATGAGTTTGTATGTAGTGTTTGCATCAGAGATGCACTTATTCTTCTTTAGAGATAGCCTTTTGTTATCCCACAGGGGGAAATTATCTTGTTACAGCACCAAGAAAGAAGAAACAGAATAAATACAAGTATACACACTATTATTTAATTTGTTATTTTAATTTATTAATAAATTTAATTTATTATTATTCAATTATCACTTATTTGCTCTGTTATTCAATGTTATATTTCTGAATAAAGACATGGAAATGTTTGTTTTTAATCCGATTCATCGATTAATCTAAAAAATAATCGACCGATTAATCGATTATAAAAGTAATAATTAGTTGCAGCCCTAGGACTTTAGCGCAGTACTGTATGTGCTTATGTAAACAGCATATCCTGATATCTTGACCTCATGCAAATGTTGTGGCACTTTTGGGCAGTGCACACTGTGTTGATTTTCTAAAGTCTGAAAAAATACTATGCAGGAATGACATTAAGAAATGATGGGGCATGTATTTTAATACATTTTTGAAAGACAGTAGCATATTGTAATATCTAGCCTGTATGAAACAGAGAAGCTCAGCACTGGGAACCAATATGCTACTGACCACTCTGGTTTGATGGAGCTGCATTATTGTTCAATGGCACCATTGAGTGTGTATATAGGCACTTAATAATCCGAGCATAACCAGATTTCTGCAGTCATCTGTTTATTCAAGTGGTCATGTAAACAGCATACTCCGATTTCCCAGATTGGACCTAGGTCTGGAAATCAGTGTGAGAAATCTGATTAAGACAGCCGGATTGCAACTCAGTAATCAAATTTCTTAGCGCATGTAATCCGTTACTCCGATTTTGGTTTTCTGATGTAGTAGTGTTTTTAAAGTACTCTCAGAAAAATCCTCTTGAATACCTTGTGCTAGCTCTTACAGTAGCTACCTTTTACTTGCCTGGAATATGACTTAAGGCAAATTAAAGCCACCACAGACAAAGCTAGTTACTAAAACAGACAAAGACTAATGCCAATGGAGATGCTATGCCTTGAAAAAACACAAGCAGCTGACAGAGACTGGTTCGATATTAGCATAGATATCCTATTCAAATCCTCTCCAAAGAGGGATCTAGACCAAGCCCTCAAGCAAAGAGCAACAACTCCATCCAGACACACCCATGGCTAGAGGTGAAGAGACATCAATGATTTCTCCTCCAGTCAACCAGCAGACCAGCCTGGTTCCTCCATCTTGATTGACAAGGTTCCACAGCTAGCCGTTATAAAACTGGGGCTTTATTTTAACTAAATGCTACATCGTTCCTAGTTGGCTATGGAACTACTCCTTCAGCATCAAGTCAGTCCACTCACTCTGCATTTGCTGACCTTAAGTAAAGAGGCACAGGAGGAGGAGATGAAATTCCCTTGACTTTACCTTGCTGGCCTGTGGGTTGTTGAGGATATGTACAGTGCTGGGTTTGACGCCGTTGGCCTTGGCTCTCTTGTAGAGGGCAAACCGGCTCCTCCTCCTTCCTCTGTCTCCATTGGGGAGGGATCCATTGTACCTGTGTAGCAGCAAAACAAGACACCACAGAGTTATGGAATGGTCAAATAAGCTGGATGAAATCAGTATGTTGTGGATCAGTATGTTATGACATTTTGTCCAACAAGGTTAGGGACGTGATTAGAGCTACTATTATGGTTGCATTTACCTTGTTGGATAACAAACACCAAACTCCTGTTGCAGTGTGTACTAAACCGCTAAGCAGGACAGTATTTAAAAACACGAAATGACTGACGTATGCAGATTTAAAGATGTTGCAATTATCACATTACTCATGTGCATGTAACCCTGGAGATCTCATTATTGAAGACATCCGACAGTAGTGAACGTCCAATATGATATAATTAGGGACGCACCGATATTGAATTTCTTGGGCCGATACGACAACCGAGGTTTAGCACATTATTATAGCCAATATCGATGTTATAAACCGATAATTTAACCTTTTTGAATTAAAAAACGTTTGCATTATAATCCATATTTGAACTGTTGTTAAAAACTGGATCAGTCATTCATTTGAGCAATAAAATAAAATAATAATACTGTAATAACATTACTGTAAACACAAGGTGCAGTTCACTCTGGAAAAATGGTTTCATTCCATTTTATTTTCTAACCTTACTTTAAAAAGGTAAGAGTATTTTTTTTATGCTACCTTGGCTGATTTAGGTTTGTTGTGGACAGGTGACCCCCAAAGTTTGCCTGGTGATTAGTTCACAGAGGGTGAAATAAGTTCGTTGTTGAGCTGTCTTTAATGGCAACTGATTTTCGACATAGTTTGCATATTGCCATCTTTTGGGCAACATCCATCCAAAGCCAAACCACCTCCATAAGAATGAGGATGAGTCACGTCTAGCAATTAAATTTCACAATGTAGACTGCATGGCTGGTTGGTATCTATTTTGTCTACTGGTGCAGTTGGTCCACTCATTTTTCACTTTACTCACATGCTTTTAGATACTAGCTTGATTTGTGGTACTTATAACAGCATGCTGCATGCACTCAGTATGCATGTGCAGTGGTCCATCCTATCTGACTACATGACACAGTGAATATGTGAACTTAAGACGGGTCTTGGACTGTTTGTTTTTTTTGCAAAGTGTGTGACATACACGATAACGTCAGCGTACACGTCATTAAAACAACAATTAAAATATAAATCATAGATGACACTTATCGCATACTGTTTTATGAACACTGCTGAGCAGAGATGTTCATGAGTCCCTTCATGCTTACAGGTCAGATTCTGGCTAACAAATCTGAGACAAGTCTTTAGCATGCAAATCGGAGTTGACTTGCAAGTCAGCAAATTAGAAACTTGAGTGAGGAGTCATCTTTGGCAGGTAATGACAAACAATGACAATTACAACAAGGCATGACAACACGAATACAGATCACTGTCGTACTCTAAGCCAATTGTATCCAGATCTCTGGATATGTCCTTCAAAGTTTTATCTGAAAAGACCATGACAATTTAAATTAACATTTTATTAAATGTGATGGCATTGTCCCATTCCTTTATTGTATAAGAAAACAATAAAAAAAATAACAAAAATGGAAACAGATCAAAATAAAGCCAGCTGTATAATGGAAGTCACCCTATTTGAACTGATAGCAATAAGATCTTTCCTGTGCTCTCCATTTCACATCATATAAATGAACATTCAGAACGACAGCCACAATGCAAAAATATAATAATTTCCTTCTGTGCCAGCACTAAGATCATTTTAATATCACAACCAAAACAGAGTAATAAAAAACAAGCCCTCAACATAAAATGGTTCTTGGCTAAAGAGAGGAGGCTAACTTGATATACCTTTCCTTCAGACTAAGCTCGAGGTTATACAAATATTTTCTTTCCTTTATACATACAGTGGAGCAAGAAAGTATTTAGTCATCCACTGATTGTGCAAGTTCTCCTACTTAAAAAGATGAGAGAGGTCTGTAATTTTCATCATAGGTACACTTCAACTATGAGAGACAAAATGAGAAAAAAAAAATCAATAACAAACAAGCAAGATTTCTGGCTCTCACAGACCTGTAACTTCTTCTTTAAGAAGCTTCTTCTGTCCTCCACTCATTAACCTGTATTAATGGCACCCCTGTTTGACCTGTTTATCTGTATAAAAGACACCTGTCCACAGCCTCAAACCAGTCAGACTTTCCAACGCAAAACCATGGCAAGACCAAAAAGCTGTCTAAGTGACACCAGGAAGAAAATTTTAGACCTGCACCAGGCTGGGAAGAGTGAATCTACTATAGGCAAGGCAAGCAGTTTGGTGTGAATAAATCAACTGTGGTAGCAATTGTAAGAAAGTGGAAGATATACAAGACCATTGATAATCTCCCTCAATCTGGGAACCCACACAAGATCTCATCCCGTGGGGTCAAAATGATCATGAAAACGGAGAGCAAAAATCCCAGAACTACACGGAGGGACCTGATGAATGACCTGCAGAGAGCTGGGACCAAAGTAACAAAGGCTACCATCAGTAACACACTACGCAGAGAGGGATTCAGATCCTGCAGTGCCAGGTGTGCCCCCTGCTTAAGCCAGTACATGTCCAGGCCCGTCTGAAGTTTGCCAGAGAGCATATGGATGATCCAGAAAAGGACTGGGAGAATATCATGTGGTCAGATGAAACCAAAATAGAACATCTTGGTAAAAACTCAACTCGTCGTGTTTGAATGCAGAGTTGCATCCCAAGAACACCATACCTACTGTGAAGCATGGGGGTGGAAACATCATGCTTTGGGACAGGAGGACTGATCCGTGTTAAGGGAAGAATGAACGGGGCCATGTATCGTAAGTCAAAACCTCCTTCCATCAGTGAGAGCATTGAAGATGGAACGTGGTTGGGTCTTCCAGCATGACAATGATCCCAAACACACCGCTCGGGCAATGAAGGAGTGGCTCCGTAAAAAGCATTTCAAGGTCCTGGAGTGGCCTAGCCAGTCTCCAGACCTCAACCCCTCATATAAAAGGTATGGAGGGAGTTGAAAGACCTTGTTGCCCCAAAACATCACTGCTCTAGAGGAGATCTGCATGGAGGAATGGGCCAAAATACCAGCTACAGTGTGTGCAAACCTGGTGAAGACTTACAGAAACCGTTTGACCTCTGTCATTGCCAACAAAGGTTATGTTACAAAGTATTGAGTTTGTTATTGACCAAATACTTATTTTCCATCATAATTTACAATTAGATTCTTTAAAATTCCCACAAAATCCTACTTTTTTTTCCTCTCATAGTTGAAGTGTACCTATGATGAAAATTACAGACCTCGCTCATCTTTCTAAGTAGGAGAACTTCCACAATCAGTGGCTGACTAAATACTTTTTGCCCCACTGTATATGTGTATTTGCTTGCAAACAGTTCACCATAGATCAGAGGTGGGGAAGCTCATAGGTCAGTGTAGAAGCAGGTTTTCATCCCAACTATGCAAAAGCAGGACCTGACACAGCAAATCAGAAACCTGAAGACAGACCAATTGACAAAGTAAGTGAAGTCAGGTTTCGATCCTGTTTAGTTGGAATGAAAATCCATTTGTGAATGAGGTTCCCCACCCCTGCTAAGCTGAATAGAAGAAAGGGCCAGACTAGCGCATTTAGAAAGGTATATTAAAACAGGCAATTAAGTCCGTACTTCTAAAGTATGGTTTGTTCAAGTGTAAACATGCATCAGCCTATGAAGTCAGAGCAACCAGTCACACTTGAGATTTTGGAAATTTCTAAAATTAAAACAAATCTGAAGTATCAGGCAAAAGTCTCAATGGTGAGATAAGAAAAAAAAAATCACAAATCACACAACTGGTCAAACACTGATGTACATTTTACTGTTGCCTAGCCCTATTATCCATGTAATGCACATTCAAGTAGAACATTCTCCTTTTTATATTCCTTTTCTGTATGAGGCCACACAAACAGTTCCAAGACCCCAAGACAAGTCTTTATACTGCAAGGTGAAAGAATTTTGCCACGATGACGATTTTAAAGACATATGAATTTGGCCACAAAATGTATTTTCAGTAATACAGCCTATTCACATAACCAAACATTACTTATTTACAGACCATAACATGAAATCCATGTTGAAACACTGCTCAGCGTCTGTAATTCCCCGAGTAAAGCTCTTTATAAGTGTCAGGGCCTGGGGATGAATGTGGAGGAAATCTTTGTGCTATTCTATCTTGGGAATAAGCTCACTTCTAACTAATTAAGTGTAATCCTTTCCCTTCTGACCTGATCCAGACAATCTGGTAGAGGAAGTGATTAACCACACCTGTCCTCAGGCCGAGGTCACTCCCAGAGACCTATTCTCACTTCTCCACAAATCACAAAGCTTAAAAAAAACACCCACCCACTGAGAGGGAATTTCACGGGTTGATTCAAATAATCCTGAAGGATTACCATAACCTTTTAGCAGGAATTCCACTCTGCCATAATGCACACAAATGAGACATGAAAGTGGTATGATCAATGCATTTGTTCTATAGCCGTATGGATTTTACATATATCTGCACAACAAGAGAACTTTTAAACATTATTTTAAGCTTCCGCATAGAGTTCCACCCTGCTCCCCGAACTCCTGTTATCCAAATTTCTGCTACAGTGCTTTGTGTAATGTAATCCCCTACTATATGAACCTTTAATCCATTATTGCAAGTGGCAATCAGAAAAATAAAGAAAGTAGACAATTCATTTACATTTTTTTATGTCCTTTGGCAGATGTCCTAATCCAGAGCAATTTACAACTCATACAATCCAAGCAATTGTGGGTTAAGGTTCTTGCTCAGGAACCCAACAGCGGCAGCTTGGTAGAGGTGGGATTTGAACTCTGGAACCTTTGGTTCATAGTCCAGTACCTTAACCACTAGGCTACCACATAATGATTTTTTTTTTTCCAGAATTTATTTTTCACTTCTGTAAACACCCTTGACTTCTTTCCATTGTTTAACAATGAAGCTATGGCTGAATATTTAACGCAATGGGCATTAAATAGCAGAGAAACAACATGGTGATACACCTGATAAATTAGACCCTGCTGTTAGAAAAGCAAAGCCCCTCCTACTTTTCAGATACCAGGCAGGTAGGAGGACCTCAGAGTCAACTGTGCCAATGTATTATCTTGCCATCACCAGGCAGGTTTTGAACATTCATGGGAAATACTGTGAACTTTAACAGAATATTATCCAAACCATCGTCTGCAACAACTGTATTTAACCGTATTCTTGGTTACAGATTTTGGTGGTACACTGTATGTATACACTCACAGACCACTTTATTAGATACACCTTTTTAATAATTCAGTAATATTTTCATCATGTCTTGCTTACTGTGTCGCAACATTTCATTGCAACTTCCTTGATGGACGGCTCCCAAGGCATCGTGATTACTGGAAAAACACCGTTGTAATGCAAAATATTCCTTTTATAAAGTGTTTTTATAAAAAACAGCATGTGTATGCCATTATCTCATTTGCCATGCGACAGAGTGTGTTGTGTTTTGTGACGAAATCTGTAATCACACAGTAATAAGAATAGCATGAAAGGAAGTGTTTGAATTTGTTTACTACATTTACCAACAGAAGTTAATAGTACACTATGTAAAATGTAGGAAGAAGGGCATACGGCAGCACAGAGGTGCAAAGTTAGAACCACTGCCTCACAGCTCCAAGATCCCACGTTGGAACCCGACCCTGCCTGCGTGGAGTTTGCACGTCCTCCCCGTGTCTGCTTGAGTTTACTCCGGGTACTCCTGTCTCCTCCCACATTCCAAAGACATGTTGGGGTAATTTTGGTTTCCAAAGCACCCTTAGTGAGTATGTGCCCTACGGTGATTTGTTCCTACCTTGTGCCCTTTGCTGCTGGCTAGGCACCTGCGACCCTGACTAGGATTAAACGGATTGTTTGTTTGTTTATTTGGTTTATTCACCGTCGCTATCAGCATCAGCGGCCATTTCAGCGACACACACAAGGTTACATCAAGACTAGTCATATATACACTCAAGTCAATGCCAATTTAGCACAATCGATCAGTCTAACACGCAGGACTGTGGGAGGAAACCGGAGTACCCGAAGTAAACCCACACGATAAGAAAATGAATATTAAATAGAGGACCAATTCAAACACAGCCCATATATACACATCTTTCACAGGGTCAAGCAGTGAAAATGAGATTAAAAATATTGAAAAATAATTATCTAATATTAAATCATTTAACCAGGGGCATATCTACAGGTGGGCTGGGATGGGCCAGAGGAATCATCTCCCCAACCTATGAACACTGAAAAAATCCCCACTATAACCATTTTTGAGAATTCATAAAAGCTGTTGTTGAAATAATGCCGAGTTAAGGCTCTACTTCAAACGACTCGCTGCTCTGGAGTTATGGCGGAGTTCTATCTCAAACAGCTTCCTCCTCCTTAAGTAGGTGCACTACATGCACTTTCGAGTCGACTGTTACTTACGCTACTTGGTGCGCTCTGTGTCTGAGAAATTTGGGATCAAGACAGCCAATGGACTAATGAACAAGCCAGCGTAACAACGTTTGTCATTCTATCACCTTTTGTAACGCGTTGCTTGTAGATTGTGTTATTAATGCCGTTTTAATTAGGCTAATTCTTTAAGTGAATAAATGAACATAAAAGGCTCACAGTGGTTATGGAATTTAAGCTCTTATAAACCAGATCTCTTTTTCTGTTGAAATTTGGCTATACACAGATTAAAACAGGCTACTTTTTTTGACTACACAAACAAATTTAACGTCTGATAACCTTTGTGTTCGTGAAGCAATGGTTGGAAAACAGTGGGGAAAAAAGGTACAACATGATATAATTAGAAATGGTTCTGTCAGTAAAACTCCACAGTTAATGAGTGTTTTCACGTAATCACAGATACAGATAAATACAGATCTTATACATGTGATCATATGTATGTACGCCTATTTTCTCTCTTATCCCTCTCACGATCTTTCTTTTTTCTTCATCCTTTGGGGGTGACCAAAAAGGGTTGGTGGGAGGGTGGAGGGTGGGTATGGGTTTTATTGTCTTGTTAACTTGGGGGTAGTAGTGAAGCAAATTCTTAGCCATTAAGGGAGCAGTTCTGTTTCCCTTTTCTTTTGAATCTTATATAACATTGTATTGGGAAAAAACGAGAAATGATTGTATGGTGCTGTAAACCGATCATAAATAAATAAAAAAAGATTGAGGAAAAAAAAACTGATGTTCAAATATTATCAAAAATTTCAATGGCCCTAAATCATGAAATAAATACTGGTAAAAAATAATCACAGAGATTTCAGTTTAAGCACTCAGGGTGCCACTATAAAGGGCTTTAGTCTAGGCAGAGTTTCAATATTTTGAGAGCAAGCATGTGCCTGATCAAGATGTGTACTTCTTGAAACTAGGTGTTGAGAGCCTGAAATTGACCCTGGCAGGGGTATGAAAATGGCTGGGACATCTATTAACGGACAGCAAGGCTCTCCAGAGTAAGTTCATAAGACACATAAATCAGTAACCTAAACACACTACAACATTATTAGACAGATCTTTTGTTGCAGGCATGATCAAACAGTACAGTGGTTCATCACTGTGGGGAAAATGAACACGCCATGTTCCCGTCTTAATTTAACAATCACATAAAACTGTCTACAAATGGAGTGGCAGAACCCAATCAGCCATTCTCACATTACAGAGGTTAAAGGTGGCTCTTTGTGTGGTCAGCTCAGGAAAAGCACAACATAACACTGAATACCAGGCACGAAGATCTCAGAGAGATCCGTTTTGCTCAGTTCCACCCGCAGAGATCAGTCACTGAAAATAAAACGGTGCCTGCCAGAGGTGTTTTCTCTAAGAGGCCGGCAGGGTCACACAAAACCCTATCAATAAGGCCAGTCAGGCCACTGAGAACAATGAACAGACACAGCAGGACTGAGGAGACACAGTTCCTGTGCTCTGATCAATAATACGCTCTTTCAGCCATAGACTCTCTCTCGCGCGCCCGAGTGTGCCGGGGCCAGCGCCAGAGCCAGTGCCAGGCACATTCTGAAGGGGCGGGGGAGCCATGCAGGCCAGTGAAAGCCTGGTACTGATTTTAAGCTTGTAATTGGGTGATGAAACTGCATCAGTATGCTGGATCAATTACGTGAATGTAACATTATCCACAAAAACAATAACCATTACTGGACAATGGAATGGCCATTGTGGCAAGAATTTTCTACTCCAAGAAGTCATTTTCATACCAGTGGTACTACCTTGCAAATAATAATTATTAATACACACACACACACAGTTTCAACCAGATGCTACAAACATTCCTCAGAGATTTTGATCCATATTGACATGATGGCATCATGCAGTTGCTGCAGATTTGAATCTCCTGTTCCACCACATCCCAAAGGTGTCCTACTGGATTGAAATCTGGTGACTGTGAAGGCCATTTAAATACAGTGAACACACTCATTTTCAAGAAACCATATTGAGATTATTTGAGTTTTGAAGAAGATGGTACACTGAGGTCATAAAGGTATAGACATGGTCAGCAACAATACACAGGTAGGCTGTGGTTTTTAAACAATGCTCAATTAATATGAAAGGGGCCCACAGTGTCCCAGAAAAATATCATCCACACCACTACACCACCAGAAGCAGGATGGATCCATGCTTTCAGGATGTTTACACGAAATTCTGACCCTTACATGTGATGTCGCAGCAGAAATCGATACTCAACAAACCAGGCAACCTTTTTCTAGTCTTCTGTTGTCCAATTTTGGTGAGCCTGTGTGCACTGTGGTCTCAGTTGCCTGTTCTTAGCTGACAGGAGTAACACCCAGTCTGGTTTTATGCTGCTGAAGCCCATCTGCTTTGATGCTGGACGTGTGTTCTTCTGTACATCTCGGTTATAACGAGTATTTGAGCTACTGTTGCCTTTCTACCAGCTCGAATCAGTCTGGCGATTCTCCTCTGGCATCAACAATGCTTTTTGCAAAGAGAACTGCTGCTGACTGTATATTTTCTCTTTTATGGACCCTTCTCTGTAAACCCTAGAGATGGCTGTGTGAAAATCCCAGCAGAACGGCAGTTTCTTAAATCTTCAGACCAACCTGTCAACCACCAAAGACCATGGCTCGTTCGAAGTCACTAAATCACCTTTCATCTCCATTCTGATGCTTGGGTTGACCTTCAGCAGATCATCTTGCCCATGTCTGTATGCCTAAATGCCCGGAGTTGCTGCCATGTGATGGGCCGAATAAATATTTCAGTTACCGAGCCGTTGAACAGGTGTACCTAATAACGTGGCCAGTGAGTGTATACAGCAGTATCAGCAGCAAAGCCTCCTATCACCCATCTCCTAGCCAAATAGTGTGCGCTCTTGGAAAACATTCCCTTACGCCTAAAATCAGTTCCCTGCTTTATAATCTAAAGTGTGAAGTGAAGTCTCAGCCTACCAGGTTGCACAAAGCCACGAAAACAACAGAAAAAAATAATGAGAAAAATGCAGGACGACATTTGTTCCTCTCACACGGTCATTGAATGAGCTTTGAAGACTTGCATTTCAGAGATATATAAAAGGCTCTCGCGTACAGCTTTAATCATGGAGGGATATCAAATAACTTTGACTTACAGTGGAACTGAGGAAGAAGAAAACAGTGCAAAAGTTGCAGATCACAAGGGAGGAAATGGGGAAGAGAATTCTGGTGGAGTAAACTACTTCCGAATTCCTGCAAAGCCCTCAATGTTTGTGGAACTTCCTCACTACACTGGAGAGAACTGATATAATGCAGAAAACGAATAACAGCTGCAATATCAGAAACCCTGAGACTGCTCCAAGTGTGAGGGTTTGGCTTGGTTTCATGTATAATATGATTGTTGGAGTTAAGGAATTATTTTTGTCAGAGATCAGGAGTTTCCCAGAAGTCCAGCATCACAAGAAAAAGACAAAAGCAACTCTTCCAGTTATAGATTTTGCTTTGACACCCATGAAATTACATCCAAAACATGGGTATTTGTATGGGGTTTGCCCCCCTCCTTTTCTGCTACAAGACTGTGGACTTCGAAGAGGACTTTCCACTAGATTTTGAACCATGACTGTGAGGTTGGCTTTCAATGTTAGACAATAGGCCCTGGCACACTCTTGGCATTTCAGTGGATTTTAAGGTGTCTGATTTAGTTGAGTCAAGGTTCTGTGCAAGCCAGCCAAGTTCTCAATCGAAGGTCGTAAATCAATTATTTGTGGACTTTGTTTGAGGACAGCAGAAAGTTGACGAACTGACCTGTTGGAAGCAGAAAACTATAAACTATAAAACAATATGACTTGCATCTGCGCACACCTGATACCACAGCACAGAAGCGTATCGTGCATTGCAATTATATCATAATGTCACCTAACCCTGTGTATGGAAACGGTAAATTATGTACACTGGTAGACACCTGATCTGAGCTAGAAGGCACGCGGTTCAGTTCGTGAGTAACGTGATCGCATGAGGTCCAAAATATGTACCGTACAAATAAACCGATTCCCTGGATAAACTTAGTAACGATAAGGTTCTACAGACCACCCGAGACGCGATCTGCCTCAAGTAAGTGCACCAAAGTTAGACGGCACGTTGGGATCACCACACACTTACTGATCAGATCAGAGGAACCAGTTAGATAAGTTCAACTTTCGATCGGATGGGGAATTTAGGAAATGTGGCTTATTTATGAGCCCAACTCACCCCAGAACAACCAGCTCCCCGTACTTGACAGGGTCTTTGGTCGGCGCACAGGTTTGCTCGTGTCCCGGAGAGAACATGAGGCTGATCTGCTGCTCTTCACTCTGCATTAGTGCCTCCAATCCAGCGACAACATAGCACACGAGAAAGACTTCAAAGGAAGCGACTAACGGCCATTTTCCGCGTCTTTCCCGCTTCCACTTAACTTTCTTTCTATTTTGTAATAAACTCTTGCATCAGAAATCACGTAAAGAGCCAAAATATCGCATTTATAAAACATTTGCCGATGTAAAAACCGACCAACTTAACGCTTTCGGTCGCCCTCGCTCTCTTTCTCTGTCTATGCCAAATGGAAAAACATTAGGCTACACGGTAGGGGGTGGACCGTACCACTCACTCTCGCCTACTTTACAAAGGGGAGAAGGTATCATTTCAATAGTATTCAAATATTACATGTCTTTCTTCTACTATGAAAGAATACTGCAAACAATCTGACTAAAGTGTATGTACAGCTTAAAGGAAATTATCTGGTCAAGAGACTGACATTTAAAAAAAAACACACAAACCAAATCAAACAACTTCCCTCCAGTGGAGCAGTTCAACAGCGTTACGGTCTGAGGCGGCACCTTCAATTATGTAAACAAAGAGTAAAATTATGAAATATTTAAAGGGGCAGTCGCAACATATGTGTGGCTCATCTGTAACGAAAGCCTGCACTTCAGTGAACGTACGTACTTTATTTCAGCTCTATTTATTTCAGCTCTAACTATAAGCCTTTGACATTTGTTAATCTAAAGGGAGCAGTAGCAGCAGGATGTCAGTTTATGAGCATATAAACTTTCTTCACATCTTTCCTGAGAAGCAGAGTAACAGATTGTAAAGTCATTTAGCTGAGACTCTTTAACACAAATCATCAGTTAAAACTGCAGACTTTCAGATACCTTTAGTTTGTCTTTAAGTCTTTACAGGAAAAATAAAGGAAGGCTCCACATTATAACCAACTCTTAATACAATATTTGTTTTACACAACCTATTGAAATATAGCCTATACTGTAAAAATCCTTATGTTTTGCCATATTACATTCTGGAAATTTACATACATTTAGATTTGTCACCTTCCAGATCACAAACCCGGCCAGTTGGCATCAACTGTAGTAATCTTGATTACTTCAGAGTAAACCCATTGTTCCTTGAGGATTCCACTATTAGTTGATGCAAAACAAGTTCAGACATTTTAGCTGTTCCTCAGAAGAAGTGGAAAGTGTATGGAAACGCAAACATCTTGCCTAAATTGGGCCACCCCTCAAAAAAATGGATGACATTGATCAGGAAAGCTACCAAGAGGCTCATGGCAATTCCGAAGGACCTACAAGTCATTATGGCTAAGGTTGGTAAGTCTGTTTCTGTGACAACAATCTCACAAGCTTTACACTTCTTCTTCTTCTTCTTTCGGTTTCTCCCTTTATCAGGGGTCACCACAGCGAGTTAAACGTTTCCACCTCACCCTGTCCTCCACATCCTCTACTCTCACCCCAACTCCCTGCATATCTTCATTTACCGCAACCAAATAACTCCTCTTTGGTCTTCCTCTCCGTCTCTTACCTGGCAGCTCCATCGCCAACATCCTCCTACCAATATATCCACTATCCCTCCTCTGCACATGTCCAAACCATCTCAGTCTTCCCTCTCGAATTTTGTCTCCCAATTTTCCAACCTGTGCTGTCCCTCTGATGATCTCATTCCAAATCCTGTCCACCCTAGACACTCCTAAGGAGAACCTCAACATCTTAAGTTACACTAAACTAGCATATATGCCAGGGTGATAAGAAAGAAGCCTTTTCTGAAAAAGTGCCACACTGAGTCTTGCTTGTGCTTGTGATGCCACGTGGCAAAAGGTTTTATGGTCAGGTGAGGCCACGCTCGAAAATTTCAGACTGAAATCCAAGGACAATACCTGGTGAAAACAAAACATAACATATCACACAAAATACCCCATACCTACTGTGAAGCCTTGAGGGGGTCAACATTATTTTGTGGGGATGTTTTTGGGGGCTGGGTTGGTCGGTATTGAAGATAAAATAGATGCTGCCAAGTGCACCCAAACTATTCATTACAACCTGTAGCCCTTTGCTGGACAGCTGAAGATGGGCAGGTGGTTAATTTTCCAGCACAACAATGAGCCTAAAGATACCGCCAAATACAATGCTAAGGACAGGAAATTTAATGTCCTTGAGTAGCCAAGTCACAGCTAAATCTGATAGAAAATCTACATTGTAGGAAGTCAGTCCAATAGAGTGTCAGAGCAGTCCATTGCCGGTCATCATGAAATTTGACTGAACTAAAACAATTCTGTAAGCTAATTTTGTGTATTTATATTTCCTAGTGTAGGTGTGCAAGAATCGAAGAAACTGAAAGTGTGAAAGTGTAGTGTTACAAAGAATTGAATCAAGAAACTAATCACTTGTTGTCCAAACTGTTGCATTTTATCTTGTTACTTGAGCGTTGCAAAGTAAGATTTTTTTTTTTTTTGTTAATGTTTGCAACATTGCTTTAACACTTTCCTACTGTCTACATGAGTTTCTCAGTTGTATGTATTAAATATATTTGGTTTTCATTCAGCCCAAAAAAAGTGACAGTTATTGATTATAATATCTGATCATTTGTCTTCAATAACGAGTTTAGTTTGACTAGAGTTAATCTAGGGCCTATCCCTGAATACAAAAGGGACAGTTCAAAAAGTTCACTGCAGGTCATGACACATCCATCACCACAGCATCATTCTTAAAGATGTTTACATACAAGCTGTGATTTTACCATTCTACTGCATCCCAAAGGTGTTCTGTTGTACAACCCCTGGCAAAAAGTATGGAATCACCAGTCTTGGATGAGCACTCATTCAGACATTTCATTCTGTAAAACAAACTCAGATAAAAAAACATGATACAATAATAAGGTCATTCCAAAGTACAACTTGTTGGCTTTCAGGAACACTCAAAGAAATGAGAGAAAAACATTGTGGAAGTCAGTGAATGTTACTTTTATTGACCAAGCACAGGGAAAAAATATGGAATCACTCAATTCTGAGAAAAAAAGTATGGAATCACTCAAATTGGAGGTAGACAATAAGGACACACCCAGTCAATTTCCTTTCCCTAAATGGACACCTGCCTCAGAGTAGATCTGCTCGTTAGTCTGCAGTTAAAACACCTGCAGTCATTACACCTTGGAGGGCTGCTGGACGAAGTGGAGTGGCAAGAACCATGGCTCCAATAAGAGAAATGTCTCTTGAAACAAAAGAGAGGATTGTGAAACTTCTTGAAGAACGTAACTCTTCACGCATGGTTGCTAAAGATGTGGGCTGTTCACAGTCAGCTGTATCCAAGATATGGACCAAATACAAACAGCATGGAATGGTTGTTAAAGCCAAGCGTACTGGTAGACCAAGAAAGACATCAAAGCGTCAAGACAAACAACTTAAGGCCATTTGTCTTGAAAACCGAAAAAGTACAACTACACAGATAAAGCATAAATGGGAGGAAGCTAGAGCCAATATATGTGACCGAATCGTTAGAAATCGTCTAAAGGAAATGGGATTTCAATACAGGAAAGCTAAAAGAAAACCATCATTGACACCTAAACATAAAAGAACAAGACTGCAATGGGCTAAGGAGAGGCAATCATGGACTGTGGATGACTGGATGAAAGTTATCTTCAGTGATGAGTCAAGAATCTGCATTGGACAAGGTGATTATGCTAGAACTTTTGTTTGGTGCCGTTCCAGTGAGATTTATGAAGAGGCCTGCCTGAAGAAAACAACCAAATTGTCACAGTCCTTGATGATATGGGGCTGCATGTCAGGCAAAGGCACTGGGGAGATGACTGTGGTTAATTCTCCTATCGATGCACAAGTTTACACTGAGATTTTGTACAGTTTTCTCATCCCTTCAGTTGAACAGATGTTTGGAGGTGATGATATAATTTTCCAAGATGACAATGCATCTTGCCATAGGGCAAAAACAGTGACACATTCAGTCGATGTCATGGCCTGCAAATAGTCCAGATCTCAACCCAATTGAAAACCTGTGGTGGAAATTGAAAAAAATGGTCCACAAGAAGGCTCCGACCTGCAAAGCTGATCTGGCAACTGCTATCAAAGAGAGTTGGCACCAAATTGATGCAGAATACTGTTTGTCACACATCAAGTCCATGCCTCAGAGACTGAAAGCCATTATAAAAGCCAAAGGTGGTGCAACTAAATACTAGTGATGTATTTTGAATGGTCTTTTGTTTATCTGTTTTTCATAATTCCATACTTTTTTTCTCAGAATTGAGTGATTCCATATTTTTTTTCCCTGTGCTTGGTCAATAAAAGTAACATTCACTGACTTCCACAATGTTTTCTCTTCATTTCTTTGAGTGTTCCTGAAAGCCAACAAGTTGCACTTTAGAATGACCGTATTATTGTATCATGTTTTTGATCTGAGTTTGTTTTACAGAATGAAATGTCTGAATGAGTGCTCATCCAAGACTGGTGATTCCATACTTTTTGCCAGGGGTTGTATTCAGATCTGGTGACAGCCAAGACCACTAAAGAACAATGAACTCATTCTCATGTTCATTAAACAACTTTGAGACAATGTTTGTCAGCTTTTGACATGGGGCATTATCATGCAGTAAGTAGCCGTTAGAAGATGGAGAAATCTGACCATGAAGGGATGCACATGGTCAGCAATACTCAAATAGATTGTCGCTATTAAGCAATGATTGATTGGTATTAATGGCCCACATTTAGCCAAGAAAACATTCCCCACCCATTATACCACTTCTACCAGCCTGGATTGTTGACACAAGGCAGACTGGATCCATGGATTCTAGCTGCTGACACCAAATTCTGCTTCTACCATTTGTGTGCCTCAGCAGAAATCAAGATTCATCAGGCCAGGATACTATCGAGTTTTGTAAGACTGAGCCTGCTGCAGCCTATGTTTTCTGTTCGTGGCTGATAGAATTGGAGCCTGATATGATCTTCTACTGTTGTAGCCCATCAACCTCAAGGGTTGACATGTTGAGCACTCTGATCTGCTTACAGACATTGTACAGAATGTTTATCTGCAGCCTTTATGTCTGCTCACATATAACCATTCTCTGTTAATCTCTCTCATCAACATGGAGTTCCTGTCCACAGTAGAGCCACTAAGTGGATGTTTTATTCCTTATTGCCCCATTCTGAGAAAACACTAGAGACTGTTATGCTTGAAAATCCCAAGAGATCAGCAGTTATAGAAATATACAAACCATCTGGTCTTTCACCAACAATCATGCCACGGTTAAAGTTACTGAGATCACTTTCTCCCCTATAATGACAGCTGAAGTGAAATGATCTGAAGTTGCTGACCGTATCTGCATGGTTTTATGCATTCCACTGCCCCTGCATGATTGGTTGACTAGATAATATAATATATGTGGAGCTGTACAGGTGCTCCTACTAAAGAACTCAGTGAGTGTGTACATGTCTGTTATAAGCCAAAAAGGTCAAGGTTTCACAGTAAAAATTCTTCATTTATAGTGTCACTATATTACTGTGTCAGGTCTGTGCAGTTAAATGCACATGAATGAATTACTTGCTCTCTGGGTGCTGTATATCCACACACAGCCCCAGGTCACTCTGCATCAGTAGTTGTAGGCAGCACCACACTGTTGGGTTCTGCTGCTGGGTATGTCTATCTGTTGTCCCACTCCTTCATAGTCATCAGTGGAGTAATTCACACATCTATGTTGAATGTGTCACCTCCAATTTGGCCTGTTGTTGCTTTTTTAGGATGTTTTGCTTTGGCCCTTTCTTTCCGCTTAATCCTGTTTGTAAAAACAACATGGTTTCTCTGATAACCAGAGAAAGTAAGAAATACTAAATATGACATTTCCATTCTTTATAATGGATGAAAATCATTTTAGAGGCATTGTGCTGATATACTAGATGCATTTTTATTATACTTAAGTCAATAATAATGGGATTGCTCTGACAATACAAGTGTACTAATCATGATATTTGTATATTATGATACATTTGGTGGTTGTTAACAAGTCAGCTCAATAATGTTTTTTTCTTTTCCCAGTTCATTCTATTTGGACTCACACCAGACTCCCACAATATCAGTGGTGTGAAATACATTAATGTCCAGTAAATACTGTACAACACCCACTGCAAAGATCTGTTTAGCAAGTACATACATCTTAAATATTGTCAATATAAACATATATATATTTTTTCTATTTTTTTCATTGTATACAGTTTCAAACATAGATATTTCAGGTTTTGTCTGTTCAACTTCATTGCCCTTTACAAACTGAAATTCCTCCAGATTCCTTGAATCATTTACTGATATTATACACTGTAGTGGGAGAAATATGCAAACCGCCTCCAGTCTTCCTTTTAGAAACTGATGATCTTCTGCTCATCCTTGCTCCTCAAAGACTCAGTCTTTCTTGGATACTGCTTTTGTACCAACTTACAATCACCTGTTGATATCACC
This sequence comes from Ancistrus triradiatus, assembly GCA_025084515.1. Classification (NCBI taxonomy): domain Eukaryota; kingdom Metazoa; phylum Chordata; class Actinopteri; order Siluriformes; family Loricariidae; genus Ancistrus; species Ancistrus triradiatus. Next base: position 335,595 of record JAJAGP010000354.1, on the reverse strand, counting down.
TTTTGCAAATTTATTTTTTACTTAATTACTAGCTCTGAATTGGCCCCATCCCAACTTTGTTGGAATGTGTTGCAGGCCTAAAATGCAGTAATGGATGTTTATTAACTAAGAAGTTGATCACAAACAACCTGAAATATCTTGGGAACAAAGTGTCTGCAAAGAAATAAAAGTCAAAGTAAATGTAAAACACATTGCATTTTTTATTTACATTTTCAATACTATTTTCACCTGATGGTTACTAAACATGACATAAGAATGTCTAGTAACAGGTTGAATAAAACAATTATAAACAATCATAATGAGGAATATGATACATTTGCATATACTTAAAATATACAGTTTGCACTTGCTGGGATATCTTTTTTTCAGTGCTGCTACTCCTGAAGCCACCACTGTGATTTTGAATACTATAAAAATGCTAAATTACTATAAATAATACTAAATGAAATACTTGAACCTTACTCTATACTTTTGTTCCAGTTTCAAAAGCACGGATACACATAAATGCACAGAAAGAGCCAAAAGATCAAAGGCTGTCTCACATACCATCTTGATGGATAACAGATGCAAGAAAGTTCTGTGCTTAAAAGACGTGGCTGGTTTTCATCTATGCACTGTGTGTGAGTGTGGGTGTGGGTGAGAGAGGGAGATATGTAGGCCTACTGGCAATTGCTCATTGTTATGATCCTACGCAGGAAGTAGTACAATAGGGATCAAAGAGGAACAAGGAAAAGTTGTGTTGGCTCACTACTGTAAATAATAACATATCAACATCTGCATTTCTGGGAAACCTCTAGCATGGTGACTGATGTTGACAGCAGATTAATTTATTCAGCTATAGCCTACAGCGGAATAGTAATACCATGCTACAATTGGTATTATTATAGTACACTTACCCCACCAAAGTTCACTTAGCAACTGAAAATAGGCAGTGTAGTTTAGTATTGTGTTTGTATTGTGAGAATGCATCCTATGTCAGTCCATTACTGGCTATTTCTACACAGCTCACTTCTAACAGGTGCATAAAACCCAAAATACTGATCTCCAAAGTCTGATCTGCATGAATAAAGAGTAACATTTCTGCTAGTCTTTGACTATGGAGCTCCGAGATCTCAGCTCCGAAGTGGTAGGCCACACAAGCTCACAGACCTCAAAGTGACCAAATATCTGTCCTCAGCTGCAACCTTTGCTATATTGCCACTAAACTGCCTCTGAAAGCAACATCTTCTCAAGAACTGTCTGTCAGGTGCCTTATGGATTGCCTCTCCATTGCCAGGCAGCAACACACATCAAGCTTCAGCTGGAGTAGTGTAAGGCACACTGCTTTAGGACTCTGGAGCAGTGGAAACATTTTATGGAATCATATAGTACTGTGCATAAGTCTAGCGTTGTTGTTTTAGTAATGGTGCAATGACCACAATGACGTACTGTTGACGACTGGACCCCAGTATTTCTAACTTGGATTCGTTACACCATAATACACTGATCTTCATTCCAATCTTTGTGAGCTTTAGCATATCCTAGCCTTTTCACCCTGTTCCCCTACTGAAAAATCGATTTCTTGGTTGCTTCAAAAAAGACCATTCCTGATCTTCAGCTTCTTCAGACTGTAGGTTTTCTCCCACATTCCAAGGACATGCGTTAGGTTGACTGGTCACTCTAAATTGGCCCAGTATATATGTATGGGATTGCCTGATGTGAAATGCGGAAGGGTTGGGCATCGGGCTAGCCAGTCGTCCCCATAAAATCCATATCCGCTGCAGAAACAGCAAGAATGCTTACTGCCCGTTAGGCCAGAATAGCATGGGAGGAACTTAACAGCTAAAATAAAAACTGTTTTCTACACATAGCAGTAGATCAAATCTTAACACTTGCATTATTCATATTTTCTGTTTGCTTTCTTTTTTTTTTATCTCTTAAATGTTTTGTTTGTTAATGTGTTACCAGTGTGGTCAAATGATTCACTGCCACTTGCTTGTCCTGTAATTTTATTGTGCATGGCTCTGCATTCTGTTATAGTCGTTCTTGTACATATAAATTATCCAGAACAACCATGTTTTCTAAAAGAAAGCCTTTAAACAGCCTTTATATAAACATTTTGTCCTGTATTATGCTGTAGATGGTGCACTAGCCCACCACTGCAGTGATCCAGGTTCAAGTCCTGGCAGTGCCTTCGGTCCTTCTGGCCACACACAAACGATTGCCTGAGGGGGGTGTTCCTCAGTGCTGTAACAGTGACCCCTACCTAGATCTGTGGTGGACTGATGACCCAATCGTGAATTTCGGCGATAGGCCTTAGAGCATGGACGACCCTAACCAGGATAAGTGGGGTTGAAACTTGAAAGGGAGAGAAAAACAAATATCAAAAACAAGTATGCTGTGGTTAGCACTGTTGCCTCACAACTTCGGAGGCTTGGGTTCTCTCCGTGTTGGTGCACATTTCCTTTAGGTAACCAAACTTCCGGTTTTGCACCACATTCCAAAGACAGGCATTAAGTCAACTTCCATATCTAAAGTCTTAAAAAAATCCAAATGTGAGTGAGGTAGTGGTGAGTGTGTGTGCATGTCCTTCAATGGCGTAGCTCCCTGTTCAAGCTTGTTCCCCAGTTTGCTCCTTGTGTTGGCAGATAGACGCAGATCCCCGTGACCCTGAATTGGATTAAGCGTGTATGAAAAGCGAGGGAGTGTGTGAGGGATTGGGACTTTGTTTTTGTTATGATGCAGGACAGGCTCTGCTGTGAAGTCTGACTCTAGTCTCAATGCTGATGAGGTCAGAGCCATGGGGTACTTTTGGGATCAGCTGACTGCAGCGTGACATGAGGGGAAAAATGTCTAGAATGCAATGAAGCTTTGCCACACACAGTCTGCTTAAAATGTCGTTACTGTAGCCCTCACACAGCTGGGTGAGAAGTGCAGAAACTTTCCTCAGACATCTGGAACGTAATGCAAGTGAAGCCATTCTAACAGTGTTTAATAAAGTATAAGGGCCAGACGGTGTGCGGATTATTAGAGTTAAAGGAGGAGCAGGAATGTCAGTGTAATTAGCACACTGGCCTTGGTAACACTTTCATACGAGATCCATTTTCACAATGAGCAGAGGAAATCAGAAAGGAAATTAATCAGTATACAGTACTGTGCAAAAGTCTTAAGCCACCATTTGGTGTTTATGCAATGATATAATTACTTTTACATTTACAGCATTTAGCAGACGCCCTTATCCAGAGCGACTTACAACTGATACTGTCTTACAATCCAAGCAATTGTGGGTTAAGGGCCTTGCTCAAGGACCCAACAGTGGCAGCTTGGCGGAGGTGGGAATTGAACCCTGGACCTTTTGGTCCATAGTCCAGTACCTTAACCGCTAGGCTACCACAGTCACATAGTATAATGACCATATATAACTATTTCTTCATTTATTTATTAATATACAAACCGAAAATGCAGTCCTGTCTTCTACAGGCTTGAAAAATCGACGAGTAAAGAGTTTGTTGGCTGCTATCCTTCCAAAAAGTCTATTCCTGATCAACCTCTTTCGGACCATAGATGTGTAAGGGGAGGTCACACTAAATACTTGCCACTGTAGCCTATAGAAAATGTTTATTCAGATTTTTTGATATGAAATACAAATGTCCTGTATTTTCTGGCTGTATTCTAATAAAGAGATAGAAATAATTCGATATGATCATTCTACCGTTACTAAAACATCAAATCTAATGATGGCATCGTGGCCTAAGACATTTGCACAGTATTGTATGACACTTCTATGATGAACCACCTTCATGTGATACAACAGCAATACACGGAACATTAGTCCCTTCTTAGTCACCACTTCTGGTGCAAAAAGAAAACAGGGAAGGTGTGGTTACCACAATGACCTTGTAGTTAAAGCATGGCTGGTTTTAATCTACCCTGTGAAGATTAAAGAAACGTCATCCACAACACAGCCACATAATACCGGTTATAACACAGCAATATCTCCATGACTTCTAATTAGCGTCATTAAAGAGATACTAGTGTATTAAACTATAGTATATGGAGCAAAATTACAGTCATTAGGTTTGCAGGGAGAACCTGGAGGATTACTGCCCCCCACTGCCCTGTAGAACACAGTACATCTAACTCACCAACAAGCCAGCAATCTTGCCAGGCTGATTACATGCTTACCTGTGTATCATAACTATAACTGCTCACAAACAGACAGCTCCTGTCTTATCATCCTTTATTATAACACTTATCCTGTACTCCTGTTTTTACAGTCAAACCCCGGTATCCGAGTTCTTGCTATAACGTATAAGTAAACCCTTTCCCTGCAGTTCAGGGCCGGAGTGAGGCCACTTTAGAGATCGGGGGTTTCATGCCCAAGCCCAGTCCACTTTTTCCATAATTCAGGAAACTGGATAAATGAAGCGACAATTCAGCTCTTACTATACTGTGCATTGTGCACTATTGTTTATACGTTTTGTATAATTATTTCATACTTAGTAGTACAAACATCTACCGCATCAATAGAAACTACAAAAACATATTTTAGGCTATTCAGATTACACTTTTAAATTCATTTGATATTTTGCGTAGGTTCACAAAGTAACCTACAGTTCAATATTAGCCTATTTATTTATCTATAGAGATAAATACTTTACGTGCGGTACGCTCCATAAGGAAACTGGAATAAAAAAGGTATATGGACCTAACCAACTGCAACGATTTAGGGGTGAGATGGTAGCAGATGGTAGCTGTCCCCACCCACACAGGGACTGTGGAGTAGGGCTTAAAATTAAGCCTGACACCAAATTCTGCAGAGTGAGTGTGAATCAGTTTAACACAACTGCCACAGATGGCGTTTCTATATGGCAGTTTGTCTCTACCTGCACCTTCCAGATCCTTTCCGCTAGAAGCTACACTTTAGGTTTATGATGCGATTAATTATAAGAAACTGACTGAGACTGGAGAGAATATTCAACCACAGATATATGAACTTTCTACGCTCAATATTCATTTTATCAGTTCCACTTACTGTATAGATGAAGTTTGTAGTTCTACAATTACAGACTGTAGTCCATCTGTGTCTCTACATATTTTGTCCTGTCCCATTTACTCTGCTCTCTAATGGTCAGGACCCCTGCAGATCTTAGGGCACCATTAGATTAGATATACCACTGTTTCAGTATAATGATCATATAATTATTTCTCAGTGAAATATTTTCTTCAGAAGAGGAACAAGGTGAAAAGGCTAAGAATTGCTAAAGCTCGCAAAGATTGGGAGTGTATAATGGAGAGACAAATCCAAGTTTGAAATTTTTGGGTGCAGCCAGACTATGTTTTACATGGTCATTTTACTATTGCTAAAACAACAAACCTAGTATTGGCCTAAGACTTTTGCATAGTACTGTAGGTGAGTTAAAATAATTTTTTAATTTAACCACAACCTTCATTGGGAGAAATAAGCTGCAAAATATATGGTGGTTGTATTTTAGATTATTATTCTATAAAACAAGGGCACAAGAAAACAATGAAGCACAAACTGCATCTTAGGGTCATGGCATTTTGTTGTGGTCCAGATACCAATACCTCGATGTAATCCTTTTGAGTTTTTGTTCTACCACAGTCACTGGAGAATGTGGAGAGTAGACGTTGGCATAGCCCAGAGCCTATACTTCGTGGTTATTGCCAGTCAAATCTAACTCCACCATGTCACCATGCAAAATCCCAAGACTACAGTAGTATGCCACGTGACTACTCTTCATGCTTAGCTTCTTGTGGTGTAATGGTTCGATTCAAGTTATTTCTCTTTGTCTCACTGATTCTGAAACAGAATACAAGCCAGAAGCTAAGTATTCATATCAAATTTAATATTTTAATTTAAGGTTTGATTGATGGTGTTTAATGCCTTGACAACTCTTGTCATTTTCATAGCAGGAACTGTTGCGGTGAACTTGTGTTGTCAGACTTCCAAAAAGTTGAGGAGGGCTTCTCCTATCGCACTGGATATGACAATAATAATGTTACATTTATATAGTGCCTTTCCACAATGCTGTAGTGTCTCATGGTTGTAAGCTGTACACCAAACCAGCTTCTGATTTCTGACTTGGTGTGTTATGTTGGATGTTGCCATCACAAGATGGTACAGTGTTCATAAACGAATGGACATGCAGCCACAACACTCATATAGACCGTGGCATTTAAACAATTCTAAACAGCTATTAAGGGGCCAAGAAAATATCCCCCATACCATTACACCAATACCAGCAGCCTGAAATGTTTATACAAACCAGGATGGATTCATGCTTTCATGTTGTTTACATCAAATTCTGACCCATCAAAATCTCATAACAGTACATTGACACTCAATATTTATCCAATCTTCTATTGTCCAATTGTGGCAAGTCCATGCAAATTGTAGCCTTGGTTGCCTGTTCTTAGCTGACAGGAGAGACAACTGGTGTGGTTTGATTCTGCTTGATCTGCTTCAAGGCTCAACATGTTGTGCATTCAGAGATGTTCTTCTGCATATCTTGGTTGTAACTAGTGGTTAATTGAGTAACTGTTGCCTTTCAATCAGCACGAAAACAGTCTGGGCACTCCCCTCTGACCTCAACAAGGCATTTTCACCCAGATAACTCCTGCTCACTGGATATTTTCTCCATTTCTGACCTTTCTGTGTAAACCCCAAGATGGCTGTGCATGAAAATCCCAGCAGATCAGCAATTTCTGAAATGCAGAGACCAGCCTGTCTAGAACCAACAACCATCAAAGTCACTCAAGTCACCTTTCTTCCCCATTCTGATTCTCAGTTTAAAATATGAAACATGACATGACCAAATGAATCGAATAGCTGCCACGTGATTGGCTGACTACATATTTGCATAGACCAGCAGTTCACCAGGTTTACCCAATACCGTGGCCACTGAGAATGTATACATGGATGGATGGATAGATATCTTACAGTGTGATGCTGCCATAGTCAGTTCTTTGTACAGTTGTCATACTTCAGTTAAAGCACAATTAACAGACAGGACCCACTGCATATTTATCAAGCATCCCTTTTAATAATGGTCACCTGCTTTACAAAAAAAGAAATATTTTTGTTAATGAAATAGACAGTATAGAGTTGCTGAATATATTAGGAGACGTCTTTCTGAGAAATAGTTACAGTAGCAGAAACTGCTGCTTAGTGCATCTGCTTCCAGGCCAGCATGATGCATGGGCGTTAAAGTGTAGCACACAACAGAAACCCGCCTGCCTCTGCCATTAACACAGACCCTTTTTAAAAATGGGTACCCTGAAAAACAAATGCCATGATGCTCGAAAAACTCAATGTCTTACACAAGGAAGCAAGTCTGAGTTTGCAGGACATGAACCAAGAACAATGTAGTGAGCATCAGTAGATCCTAATAGATACCTCATAAAAAACACAAGCTCCATGCTCATTTCCCCAAATGATTAAAAACCCCATCTGTCAGAGATCTAAGAAAAAAACAGTATTCAAAGTTGAACAGAAAATGGGGTAAATCAAAATGTAGACAAATCGGACCGTTGGGTCTATTCAGATGGCTTTGCGTTTAAAACTTTACTGAAAAAGAGGAATGCCAGCGCAGAGGAAGTGACGCAGTCGGGATCCAGCAGGGTTGGTTTTTGGAGTGTATGCTGCCAGGCTTTTATTAATCCCTTTCTCTCTGCAGCAGAGCTCTGTGGCTGGGTTAGTGCTGTGGGATTGGAGAGAACAAGTCAGGTTTAAGGTGAACAGGAGACTCATTTAGTCACCTATCCATTTTATCCTAATACACAATATACAGAGAAGAAATAGATCAACAGCTAAGCTCAAGAACTGTATATAAAAGTGGAAAGAGGGAGGAACAAGCAGTACACAACTCCAACAAGTTACAACAAAATTTAGCAGACCATCTTGGTAGTAGGACTTGCCATACGCTTTCCATGACTACAGCTTTTAAAATGTTCTAGCCAATACATAATGGCAGACCGGCATAGTGGTTTAAAACCAAAGACATGCCAGGTCAGTTTCTCAGTTCAATGGTTGAGATAATCTTGATGCTGTTTCACTTTTTCACATTACATTTTAATTTAGGCACTTGGGTAGCACAGCAGTCAAATATATTGCTCTGCCGCAGAGACCCGGGTTTGAGTCGGGGCCATGTCTTTTGGCTGGGTCACACATCACATGCAGGGATGACTAGCATTGTCTGAAGCAGGGAAAGGATCTTCTCCCGACCCTGCAAAGCCCCGTGTTCTCCAGGCCCCATGACTCTGATCAGAGTGATCGGGATAAAACATGAAAAAAGTTCAAAATAAATACAGAAACGTAGATTTAACAGTACACGTACTCCCCATTTTACAATGGTAAAACCTGTATTTCGACTTTAGGATAGGACTCCAATAATTAACAAATACACATTCAGCAGAAACCATGCTCAGTTTTGAATTTCTAATTTTCCTGGGCAAGCAATAAATATTATCAAGTGGAGCGCTGGGAAATGTAGTGAGGAAAAGCTATGGTCATTTAAATACACTAGTCAATAAATTACATGAGATATTCAATACTTTATTATAAAATAAGCTTTAAGTTCATGACTTTGCCAAACTGTGGGTTAACATGAGTGTTTTAAGCATGCTTAAGGTACACTATAGACTACAATACTCTCCAGCATTTGGCAGTGTGTGACATTAGGGAGTCGCATGGCCAAACCTAGTCACTAAGCAGGGTTATGGCTCATCTAAAAACGTGTCATCAATATTAAAAGTATCCAGTGCTTGAATGTCAAGGATTTTATATACAGGTCCTTCCTGTTTAACAATGGTTCGGAATCTGATAATACACAAATACACATTCAGCGGCAACCACAATCTGAATTTTGATTTTTACCTGGGCAAGTGAAACGTTAGCTTCCCACTTCCAATACATTACCCAAAAAATTCCATGAGATAATGACCACCATATAAGCTTCATGTTAATGCTTTTGCTAGGTTTTAAGTAGGCTATGCTATGATTATTAGATATATTATATAAAAATCTACTGAATTCAACTTACGATGGGTCTGTCAGAATGTATACCCATAGGAAATTGGGGCACACCTGTACAGGCTATCACATGGTGTTTCAGGGCCTGCTAGTGACTCTCGGACTGGTGTGCAGTTATTGAAATTACCACCGACACTTATAGACGGCACCTGGCACTATGATAATTGAATGTGAATATCAGATTAAAAGGAGGCCAACTGCTCATATTGCAGTCACTTCTCTAAGGAGAGCTCATATAACTGTGCAGGCTCAGTGGGTACAAAGAGATATTTAATTGCATATGGAAAACCAGTTTCAACTAGTCCTGCACCAGACTGCTTTCAGAGTTACCACAGAGCTCTGCTCTTAAGCATCTGTACAAGGCAGAGAGCAAAACACTCCTAAGATAAGAATTCCTCACCCTCTCTTGTCCTTTGGTGAGCTGTCTGTTAACAGCCTGTAGTAAGTCCTGGAGTTCCTGTACTGTCTGGTTCAGCCCTGCAGACACCTTCTCTCCTGTGACCTCCTCCTAAAACAGTTATTAGTAAATTCAGAATCTAATCATAAAAAAATCTTAAGCAAAAGCAAGCAGCCACTTCTGTGTAGAAGGCATGTTCCTTGTTACATAACAGCCGAGTACATTTACAGGTACGTCATTTAGCACACGCACTTATCCAGGGCGACTTACAATTGGTACAGTCTTACAATCCAAGCAATTGTGGGTTTAGGTCCCTGCTCAAGGACCCAACAGTGGCAGCTTGGAATTTAGGTCAGGTTGGGATTTGAACCCTGGACCTTCTGGGCCATAGTCCAGTACCTTATCCACTAGGCTACCATAGTAAATCTGGGAGAGGCAACACCTTTGTTATCAACTTTGTTACTGAGCTATATATTACTAATTAAAATCCTCACGAGTAACAAAAAGGTGTAGTATTACCGTATTTTTCAGACCATAAGGCGCACTTAAAATCCTTTAACTTTCTCAAAAATCGACAGTGCGCCTTAAAATGCGGGTGCGTCTAATGTATGAATTAATTCTGGTTGAGCCTTCTGACCTAGAACCGATTGTAGATGGTACACGGCGCTCATAAATCTGTCAAAATGTTTTAGCACGGCCTTTGGTAGATTACGAAGATCATGGCAATCGTAGTGCGCAGGATAGCGGAGTAATACGGTATGTGCTTCAGCATTAGGGTACGTGCATTCATTCATTTATTTTCGAAGCGGATTTCAAACACAACGCTATCAGTCACGCAGTACAACATGGACATAGAGCAGCTGCGAGAGAATTCAACATTAACGAATCAATGGTACGGAAGTGGAGGAAGCAAGAAGATGCCCTCCACCAGGTAAAGACCAAACTGAGCTTCCGATGGAACTTATGAGTTTTGTTTCATTTCATGTGCCTTATAACCCGGTGTGCTTTATGTATGAAAATAGATCCGTTAGCAGCCGATCGTTGATATTGCGCCTTATAACCCGGAAAATACGGTACAAACATTTGGGCAGAGCGCTCACCGACTGCATGCTATGGCTACTGTTCTGGATCAGGTCGGCCCGACCCGCCTCCTTCAAGATCTCCTCTTGGATAAGCTCTAAAGATTGCTGTGCCTACGAGGAAAAAAAGAAATAAAAAGGCAAGAAATGAGCTAAGACTTAATAAAATAAAATCACGTTATTTGAAATCCCGATAAAAAGGAAGATAGTTTAAGCCCTTACCCACTATCTGAACAAGAAAATAATCAAAAAATGTTCTAGATGGCTCGTTTGAGAGGTCGTTTAGGCCATTATTCAAACTTGCCTCTCTCACACACTCATATTCTCTCACACCCACTATCAAACTCGGGCATTAACGGTCTGAAACTCATTTTGAGTACAAGAGTAAGTATTCTTCAAGGCTGTGGTAGAATGATTTTGTAAGAACTTGATTTGCTTATTTTATGGAACTTTAAATAACATCTGCCATCTCATTTCTTCATACTGTCAAAGTAAAAACAAGAAATTGGTATAATAAGTAGGCAGGGGAGTGACTTAAAAAATATATTGGGATTTAACTGAAACTAGATTTTTCCTTTTTTTCCCCCTCTTTTGAATTTCTAACATATTTTTAGATCGTTCTACATATTTCTATTTCCAATCTCTGGAGTGAAAGCACAAACAGCTTTCTCCCCAACACTACTTCGCATCTGGGTACCTTAAAGGAGCGTTTAGGCACGCACTAAAACTCAACATAGATGGTGCGACTGAGCTTTAGCGCAGTGCAGATGGCGTGACCGCAATATGATGCATCTCCTCATCAACAGTTGCACTGGCTGCTGGTTGTTGCTGCTGTCACCATAGTGTTTGTCATTATATGAATTTAATATGTTTGTTAGGAGGCAAATAGCCTCATTAACTTGTGTCTGAGCTCTTGGTTCCATTTAACGCAAGCTATAGGGATTTCCACTTGTTAGGAAAATAACCATATATGGAGGGGGTGGGGTATAATGGACTATAAACGAATCAAAAACTGTTTATTAAAATGATAACTCTAGGTCAATCAGAAATCACGACCAAACTCTTACATCTACACTCTACTCTTACACTATCAAACTCTCTTACATTCACCATCAAGAATGCCTAAGAGTTTGACAGCGAGTGTGTGTGTGCGCGTGTGTGTGCGTGAGAGGTTTGATGGTGAGTGTGAGAGAGTATGCGTGAGAGGCAAGTTTGAATAACGCCCTAAATGGCCTCTCACACGTTACCCCTACCTACGCTCACTATTGTTTATACACGTGTTCATTATGAGGCAACAATTGTTTATATTATGAACTAGAGAGGTGCATTTCCTGAAGAAAATGCGAGTGTGATTGCCACTTGCAATAGTCGACCCTGAGCTACCTAAGGGGTCCCATGGGCATCACATGTCACCTCACATTGCACCCGAGACCAAGCTTGCTGAATTTCGTGGCCGTAGGTCAGAAACTGACTGAGTTAGAGTCATTGGCCCCCCGAAGGGCCCCAGTGCTCACCCGGGGTCTACAGGGGCCCAATGGTCATCACATGTCACCTCAGATTGCACCCGGAACCAAGCCTGCCAAATTTTGTGGCCGTAGGTCGAAAACTGATTTATGGTTTGTTAACTTTGGGCCCATTCATTTCCTATGGGAAAATTTGGGACTTTACAGGGGCCCCTATGGGGCCCCCCCCAAAGTCCGACCGGAAAGCCCTATACAAGCACACCATTCTCGACCAGACCGGACGCAATGGCACTTGAATGGGGTCGATATCTCGAAAATTGCGGCAGTTGATACGCGTCGAAAATTTCGGAATGTTCAGAATCGGATAACAATAGTGTGATCGCCTATATAGGCAATCACACTAATTATGGGCATTATATAATTATATTATGCCAATTAGAGAGTCAAAGCCCTGTCCAACCTGTTTTGCCATGACATCATTAAAAGTAGGTGAGGTCTTGAATATAAAGGAACCTGACAAATTTCCCTCTAGGAAACAATGGATAATGGGCTCCCATTATCTGAATATTTATTCTCAATCATTTCCCACAACAATCTACATTTTGCTAATGGGATTTGACTGGGCAAACATTTCCAGGTTTTACCTTGTAGAGATCTCCGGCCACTTTCAGCCGCTCGCCCTCCTCCATCTCTAGCTTCCCCATGGTCTCAGTCAGCCGTGTCTTCAACTACAACAAAAGCCCAAATTGAACAGTCATGGAGGGTTAATTACTGATGTTTACGTTTAATCACTTATTTAACGTCGCCATCAGCATCAGTGGCCATGTTCAGCGACACACACAAGGTTACATCCATACACAAGGTTATCTCAGGAGAAGTCACTCATACACTCAAGTCAGTGCCAATTTAGTGTAGTCAATTAACCTAACACACGTCTTTGGACTGTGGGAGGAAACCGGAGTACCCGGAGTAAAGGACATGCAGACCCAGGCTGCTCCACCCTGGGATTGAACCCAGGACCTTCTTGCTTGTGAGGCGGCGATGCTACCCACCGAGCCACCGTGCCGCCAGTTAATTACTGAATCCACACACTTGAGGGATCCACAGTTTCTCTTAACCCAATGTCGTTCCTATGCACAACATTGTCACAGACTTCACAACAAATTCTGGGATCAAGAGAGAAAAGTATTTTAAAAAGTTTAACCAGATTTAAGAGACAAAAAATATGGTTAAAAAAATAGCACACTTCCTGTATATTCCGATCTAGTTTACATTAAGCTTATAAATTCCAGACCCGTAAAGCAAGCATAAACATGAGTAGTTGTGCAACACTTAATCAAACATGCAGAATAGTAACAAACTTCAATCCATTAGATATCAGAGCCCCCCACAAGATGAGCAGAAATAACCAGCAATAGAGGAGTCACAGTGTAAATATGACTGAACAAACAGAAGAGACAAGTATATTAATTTGTGAGCGAGAGAGACAAAGCTGGACAGGACTGTGTTTGTACAAGTGTTTCAGTCTGCATTCCAAGGTGTGTCTGGAGCAAGAGGGAAAAGAAGCAAGCGGTTTTGGATCTGTCACCATAGAAGGAGAGAAGCAACACGTGTTAGCTGTTGGTTATAGTGCTGTATGTTCTTGGCAAAGGGTGCACCATCCTCATCGATGTATGAAAGTACACCATGGAATGTGTTTTAACCAGGACATCCAGTGCCATATTTAAAGGGGGTGGGGTGTTGAAGGCAAACATTTGGGTACTCCAACCCTATACCAGCCAAACACTCCTGCATGTCCATGACAGTGATGTTAATATTTCATTATTATATATTGTCTTATATTCTACAGTTTCATATTTCCCATTTTGTTATGTTATTCATAATATTGTATTCTCTTTAATGTATTGTAGTCTATATATTTTAATTATTATATTTTCTTTAAACATGCTCTCATTCTTTTAATTTAGCGTCTTATATTGAAACAATTAATATAAATTATTAATAAACTAACGTTTCTTTGACTTGATGTCTGCAAGTGGCTCTGTCGGACGGTTTTCAGAACTGGACTTGAACAGTTACTATTAGCTCACATTGATTAATTACATTTCAGACAATGGACACTGCAAGCAGGAAATGGTTAGATTTTTTTTTAAGGGATGTCAAACTATTAAAACAGATTCATCACATTAACTACAAGACCAAGAAGACATCTTTTTGTCCACTGCCATATGAGCAGACAACATAATGCTGAGAAATAATGCAACCGAATGCATTTATGACTTTTGAATAAATTGATAACATTTTAGCATAGCTGTATTGCATCTTCTATGACAGTTTGCCAGAATACTATTTTTTTAATGGAAAAAATCCATGCACTGTAAACTGCTGTTACACAGTAATGAGCAAAGTGTTTTAAAAAGTGCCCAAAATCACCCAGAGCCCTTACCAAATCTGTTTGCTATAAGCTAATAGTGCTATGGGTCCTTCACAGCATCAAGCTGCAAAAATGTGCTTTATGGCATTGTTTATATATCCTTCATTAGCCTTTTGAGAATTATTTTAATTTTCAGATCCATAGTCAGTTGTTTCGAAGGAGCTCATAGCTTTGCAGTATAAGAACACCCTGAGAGGCTTACTGACACAGAATTTTTGTTCGGGAATTCTGTCGAATATATTTTCTAGTATGTTAATTTCAGCAAATACACCATTAATGTAATTACAAGGAGGACCAGACTTTTTTTGTCCTCTGCAGATGTTTAAGTATTTTTTTTATCTATAAAACATGTACCTAAGGGGTGCCCAGACTTTGCATACGTCTGTAACTGTGAATACTGTCTTTACATTCATTGATAGGAACCCTTTGCCAGATGTGCAATTGAGGCCCTCACCATGTGCTAGCTCAAGCGGTGGAGAGCAGAAGCTTACAGTGGGCAAAAGCTTACCAAGTTCAGCTCCTCATTCTGCCTGACAGCCTCTGTATAGGAGCCATCGAGTTTACCTTGTAACTCGGTCAATAGATCTTTAAGCTGAAACGAAGTTTGACATGTGAATGGGGTGAGTGTGTTTTAAAGTACAGGTATGAGCCATTTAACATCCACCCGATCAACATCCGTTTGCTTTATTTGCCGAATGATTGATTGATATATCAATTTTTTTTTATATTGTACAGTAGACTTTTGGGTTACACAGAACATAATGCGGAAATGAATCAGCATGTACCTGTACAAAGAAGGTATAGGAGCAAATATGAAAAGTTCATAACTGACTGACCAACATCGTTAGTAGTAGCCAATCTGGATACGACAGTGAAAGCGACTATAGTCTGAGCAAACGAATTACATTTGCTCTTTTACTTTGCAGGACACTCAATCTTGAATTTGAAAGTCTGGTTTGTTCTGCAGTCTGCACTTAGTTATTTGAAATATATACACACACACACAACAAATAGAGGCAGAAAGGTACATATGAAACCGTCACTACATGTGAAATCCAGGTGGTGGTAGCTTCACACTCACATTAACAGCCAGGCCACAAGCTGTATAGCAGTGTAGTAAAGAACTAATTTTACAGAGTAATAATTATTTTACGCTGTCCGATTCATTCCAAATATCTTCCTGTACCTATTTTTGCTTCCTGCAGCATAAAGGACAATACTTTTTTACATTTACAGCATTTAGCAGACACTCTTATCCAGAGCGACTTACAATTGATACAGCCTTACAATCAAAGCAATTATGGGCTAAGGGTCTTGCTCAAGGACCCAACAGTGGCAACTTGGCATATGTGGGATTTGAACCCTGGACCCTCTGGTCCAGAGTCCAGTACCTTAACCGCTAGGCCACCACAGACTCTTTTAATAGCAGCTTTTAACGTGACGCTTTATAACAAGCTAAAGAAAGAGCTGTGTGAATTCAAACATCATTCTTGGTGTTGTCACTCAATGCCTGCGCTTCCACTTACTCCCACAATTAGGTGTGCATCTAGGCTAGTGTTTGGAAACCAAGTTTGGCCATTTGTGTGGGGACAAGATCCACATCGTCACTGAAACTACAGACCTTCTGTGACCGATATGCTACTGTTCATGGACTTAAAAGTACGTACTAAAACAAAAAGCTGCTGACAGGTATCAGTTGATAAGCTCTACAGTCCAAACAGCTAAAATTCTGAAGTGAATGCATATTTATTTAGATACGTCTTGAATCGCATTTACATGCAGAGTATGATGGAAGGAGCTGATGATACTCATAACGAACTAAGATGCTCAAATGCCCATTAACAAGACTGTCTGAACTGAAAACACACAGCATACACACACTGCATTTAAGCATAATGTTAAACAACGCAACTACAACACAAGCAAACGACGTAAACAAATCACATGTAAACACAACAGCAGGAAGCGCACAAGTCAGGATTTTACTCACCTCTCTGACCTCTGACACATAAGTGGCGCTCTCCCGCTCTGCTCTCTCCAGTTCAGACTCTAGATGCTGCTTCTCTCGTCTCAGCTACAGGACCAAAGACAAAAAGGAAAGGGCAACGTTTCAATAAAAGCCACATCTCTGTCACTGCACAGAGACATATCTGGACCATAAAAGCATGAAGCTCTACATTCTGTACTACATGGAAAGCAAAAATGGTAACAATACCTTAGGGCATGTTCCCATTATTTGCATGTTCTCAGTAACACACTTCCATACTTGCTTAATTCAATT
The DNA here is from genome assembly GCA_025084515.1 of Ancistrus triradiatus. Classification (NCBI taxonomy): domain Eukaryota; kingdom Metazoa; phylum Chordata; class Actinopteri; order Siluriformes; family Loricariidae; genus Ancistrus; species Ancistrus triradiatus. The sequence continues at coordinate 318,907 of JAJAGP010000354.1, read as the reverse complement.
TAGGGTCACAGCTGAGGTGGTGCCTAACCGGCTTCACAGGCCCCAAGGTGGGAACCTACACTAGCCAGAGTATCAATCCATGGCAGTGCACATACACGCTCACACAATGGGCCGATGCAGGAAACCCACGCAGACAGAGGAAGAACATGCAAACTCGCCAACGGCAGTGGTCAAGCTGGACTTGAGCACGAATCTCTGGAGCAGAGACGTGACAGCGATAACCAGTGCCGCCCACGCAGGAGGTGGAGGAGTAAAATCTAAAGTGCCTGTTGAATTTGGCACAATTTCCAGAACTAATTTTGTAACTTCCTTCCCTCGTGTCTCTTTTGCAACCAACTCACACTCTCCAGTTCTCCATCTGCACTCAATCTGTCCACTTCCTCTTCCAACATGATCACCTTCGACGTCATCTTCAAAAATAAGGGGGAGGGACGACAAATTAATTTCCAAATCATGAATGTATAGGTATATACACTACTATAGTTATATAGGTATATTCAATCTAAACTGTGCACCTAAGACCGAGACCCCTCAGTGGTAACCTTATCTACTAAAATCCAGGATGTCCACATGAATAATCGATCTGAAGTTATAAATCACGTTACGCTCTGCTTGTGTTAAGATGCATGGCAGATTGAGCGTACCTCTCTGAGCTCACACTGGGTCATCTCCAGCTTCTCCTTCCAGCGGCACTCCTCCTGCTCCACGCTGCTCTGCAGCCTCTGCAGGATTCCCTCCTAACAGCAAAGGAATCAGAGCCCAGGATTAGGAAAAACCTAAGGTTCATATTCCAGTTACAACATCAACACAGAAGTCATTAAAACTGTCATGTTTATTTATCCATTCATTTATTTGCATAGGGTTTTTAATGCCATGGTTAAACTATACAGGTTTTTATGAAAGGAGAGATTTAGTCCTGCTTTATTGCTATAGGTGCTTTATGGCATAGGGATGTCGAACATTCAGGTGGTTCCTGTCCTTTTATTAAGTAGGAATGAGTTAGTTGAGTGTCTGATGTGGCACCTGCTGTAGATCACATTCTCTTCTTTTGAGGTTTGTTTTTGGGCAGGTGCTTACCTTGTGTGGACCACACACACACACACACACACACACACACACACACACACACATTATATATATATATATATATATATATATATAAAAATTCTTGTTGGAGAGATCCTGTATTTTTTCTCCACAGATGGTGGTTAGGGTTGGATGTTTTGGTTGGAGTTTGGACTTTGTGGACTTTGACAGGCCACTGAGTCAGAGCATACTACAGCTTTCATATGTTGCGATGTTCCTGCTAGTTCTAGGGTCGTTTGAAGAGCGTAAGCCTCGGCTGAAAACACTGAGCAGTGTGGTGGTAATATTGCCCTGAAGGACTGCCGGTTGACTGTTAACTTGAATGAGGGTTTTTGAGCTGACTGTGTATATAACCGTGTAGTTTGAGAATTTCTCTCCAATTTCTCTCTCATGAGAAAGGATTGTTGGTATGTGAGAAGTTGTGTGGAGGCTCTGGCTCATGTCTAAGAGGAGCTCTGGTTTTGTTAAATTCCAAGAGGGTATGGAGTTGTAGAGAGTTAGGACTATGTGGTTTAGGTTCAGTCTTGGTTCTTTTAGTTGTGGCTTTGCCATCAATGTGGATGAAATGTGTTAAAACTCCAGGAAGAAGACCAGTGGTGGAGTCCCGGTCAGGACGTGAACCCGGGATCTCTGAAGCTGTGAGGCGACAGTGCTAACCACTGTATTACCGTGCCACAAAAACACACTAATGTGTCAAAAGTCACAGCACAGGAACTAGTATCGTCTAGGATCTCCTCTAGCCCGGTGAAGTGAAGTAAAACAACTTTTAACTCAACTCTAGACCACTCCCCCACATCCCATAAATGCTCGGTGGGGCTCTTACTGGCCAAAAATGCAGGCCACACCATTTGTCGTAACTCTCAAAAATGCTCCTCGAACCACAGTGCATTATCCTGCTGGAATATCCCATCATTGTGGGGATACATGAAGCCCTGCAAATGGTCATTAAGCAGTGAAACGTAGTAGGACCAGGAGTCCAATGCACATATCTAACGTTAATTATAAACAGAAAGTTTTTCTTTGTTGAATATCAATAATCCATTCAAACAGGGGGAAAAAAAACAACAAATAAATCAGTAATTTCTCTGCCTGCCTAAAATCTGGACTGGCAAACAGGGAAAAATAAAAAAATTACAACCAAAAAAGTATTTAGTCAACCACTGATTGTGCAAGTTCTCCTACTTAGAAAGATGAGAGAGGTCTGTAATTTTCATCATAGGTACACTTCAACTATGAGAGACGAAATGAGGAAAAAAATTCAGGAAATCACATTGTAGAATTTCTAAAGAATTTAATTGTAAATCATGTTGGAAAATAAGTATTTGGTCAATAACAAAAGTTCAATTCAACACTTTGTAACATAACCTGTCAGCAATGACAGAGGTCAAACATTTCCTCCAAGTCTTCACCAGGTTGGCACACACTGTAGCTGGTATTTTGGCCCATTCCTCCATGCAGATCTCCTCTAGAGCAGTGATGTTTTGGGGCAACACGGACTTTCAACTCCCTCCACACATTTTCTAGGCCACTCCAGAACCTTGAAATGCTTCTTACAAAGCCACTCCTTTGTTGCCCGAGCGGTGTGTTTGGGATCATTGTCATGCTAGAAGACCCAGCCACGTTCCATCTTCAATGCTCTCACTGATGGAAGGAGGTTTTGGATTAAAATCTCACGATACATGGCCCCGTTCATTCTTCCCCCCTAACACGGATCAGTAGTCCTGTCCTCTTTGCAGAAAAACAGCCCCAAAGCATGATGTTTCCACCCCCATGCTTCACAGTAGGTACGGTGTTCTTGGGATGCAACTCAGCATTCTTCTTCCTCCAAACATGACGAGTTGGGTCTTTACCAAAAAGTTCTATTTTGGTTTCATCTGACCACATGATATTCTCCCAATCCTCTTCTGGATCATCCATATGCTCTCTGACTGTATGAGGCTGTGGACAGGTTCCTTTTATACAGATAACGAGGTCAAACAGGTGCCATTAATACAGGTAGCGAGTGGAGGAAGAAGAGCTTCTTAAAGAACAAGTTACAGGTCTGTGAGAGGGAGAAATCTTGATGGTTTGTGGGTCACCAAATACTTACTTTCCACCATGATTTACAATTAAACTCTTTAAAAAAAATCCTACAAATGGGATTTCCTGGATTTTTTCTCTAATTTTGACTCTCATAGTTGAAGTGCCCCTATGATGAAAATGACAGACCTCTCTCATCTTTCTAAGTAGGAGAACAATCACAATCAGTGGCTGACTAAATACTTTTTTGCCCCACTGTGTGTGTATACACACACACCATACACAATTTATACTGAATAAACAATTTTTTTCCCCCTCATTTTCTTTTTCCCATATTCTTGTATGATGAAAAAAAAAAAATCTTAATCTAGTCTCAGTCTCGACTCGGCTCTAACGGTCTAGACAACAACACTACTGCTATCCCATGACTTCTAGCACGTCAGTGTAGAACAAGTAATCACAGAGCCTGTGGACAAGATAGCTATCTAAATAAAAGAGGAAGTGTACATGATAAACCTAATAATCTTACCGTCTCTGCCAGCACCTTCTTGTACGTCTCACAATCTTTTTGTAAAACTTTCTGAGCCTCCTCAGCCTTCTGTAGCTTCTCTTCCAAACCCTGTTAAAACATCAACAGCTTTTGTTGGCAGGAAAGAAAGTGAAGAAGCTAGACAGACACAAAGAGCTTTTTTTCCCTTAGGGACTTTAAGCTTATGGTAAGGGTAACCTTGGTATCGCTATTTGTGGCAGGTGCACAGTTTGCCTCTATGGCCCCTGTGGATGGTCCTGCCGACACCTTCTTCATGGAGCGCTCAAAGTTCTGCAACCACTCCTTATGGTTCTGAGGAAACAACAACAAAGTGTTACAAGCCGACTCGACTCTAGGCTTCAGAGAGTGCATACATTTGCATTACACACCTGGTTAGTGGGGAGGGGAACATTGGGGAGAAGTCTGTGCAGAACCGCTCGGCATTCAGCCTCAGCAATCTCCAGCGCCTCCTGACCCTCCTACAAAGGAAAACACAAAGGCACATCAGTAAACGGTTTAAAACGCATTTTTCCTACAACATGCTCAGTAGCTGTCTGAAACACGAGCCGTTAAAACAGCGTACATTCTTTTGAACAAGAAACACAAGAACCAGTGTCAACATCACCAAGACACTGATACCAGAGAAGAAATCCAACCGTGACTCACCTGCAAGACTTCAAAGAGTGCAAACATAGCATCTAAGAACTCAATGAAATGTCCTATCCAAATACACACAAACACCCAGAGTGTGAAATCTCATTATCCTGGATTGTTCCACCAACACTGAAAAGGTAGCACATGACAAATTCTTTTCCCTTTTGGCAATCATTTCATTACTCAAGTTTGTTGCTTTAAGTTTTTTTTAAAACATAACCTCCATGTACTGCACTTGTTGATGATCAGCACAGATAATTTCACCATGTGTTAGGGATGGGCAACTGCATTTTTTGAATATTAGAGGCCATAATCATAAATAACGCTCCACAGACATTTTGAATTCCTAATTTCATTTAGTGGTAGCAGACTAAAGATTTGTTTACATTTGTATACAAGTACACTTTTTTGAAATGCTATTCTTCAGAAATTAAAAATATATTTCCACTTGGTTGTTTAACACGAAGTTACAACAGAGCATTTTATTTACAATCTTTAATACTTTAAAACGTATTAAAGAAAACGTGCATTGTTTACACTTCAGATGATGAAGTCTTTAAAATGAAAAATTGTGAACTCAAGAGTTGTAAATCAAACAGAATCGTAAGCAGAGTGTATTGTCACACCTCTACTAGGTTTCCAGTATTCTTGGGCCAATAACTAATACCGTATATGTTCATACATAAAGCGCACCGGGTTATAAGGCACATGAAATGAAACAAAACTCTTAAGTTCCGTCGGAAGCTCAGTTTGGTCTTTACCTGGCGCAGGGCGTCTTCTTGCTTCCTCCACTTCCGTACCATTGATTCGTTTAATGTTGAATTCTCTCGCAGCTGCTCTATGTCCCATGTTGTACTGCGTGACTGATAGCGTTGGGTTTGAAAAATCCGCTTCGAAAATGAATGAATGAATGAATGAATGCACGTACCCTAATGCTGAAGCACATACCGTATTACTCCGCGATGCTGCACACTACGTTTGCCGTAAGCTTCGTAACTTACCCAAGGCCGTGCTAAAAAAAACATTTTGACAGATTTATGAGCGCCGTGTACCATCTACAATCGGTTCTAGGTCAGAAGGCTCAACCAGAATTAATTCATACATTAGACGCACCGCATTTAAAGGCGCACTGTCGATTTTTGAGAAAATTAAAGGATTTTAAGTGCGCCTTATGGTCCGAAAAATACGGTACTTATTTTTATGCCCAAATGGCCTAGTCCCTTCCTACATTGTGGACCTGCTCTCTCCATATTCAGATACTAGACCCCTGAGGTCCTCAGATCAGTTACGCCTGGGTGACCGTGCGGTTGCTGCACCCAGGCTGTGGAACAGTCTACCCCTAGATATGCCTCAATTACCATTTTTAAAGTCAAACATTTTAACAGTAGCTGCTTTTTTTTTTTTTATGATGTCTCCATAAAGTATAACCTCCTTATCATCACATATGTAGCCTACTGCAGTTTGGCCAACGTGCTTAAATTGAGCTTGTACACAAGTTTAACTTATTACCAACTATATCGTTACACGATTTAAAACATAAAAACTCGTTTGGAAAGCAGCAAGTTAATCATGGCTGAAACATGGATGCAACCTAACCAGGCTAAAAATTAACCAAGGCTAAATCCAGTAGCTGTGCCCTGGGCAAAGGTTGTTCAGTTAAGCATGACTACACACTAGCGTCCCTCTATAGGTGGAAAAAGTGAATAATGAAATCAGTTCGTGATTGTTTTCTCCAAGGAATTCAGTGAAAGCCAATTTTTTTTAACCTTGGAGTAAAGCGATTACAAAACAGCCTGTAGCTGCATGTGTAAAACATTTGCATTAGCACAGAACCTAAGGCGTGTGAGGTCCACCATGAAAAAGGATGCAAACAGGACAAGTGTAACAAAACTAATCTCAAAGAGAACAGGACAGGACTTAGTAGATCTGTTACCGTAGCAGCCATTTTGAACATTTAACTTGCTCACTATGGTTTCAGATCATGTTTTGCCTGAATTACTGATTATAGAGCTGAGAGAGTTAAACAGGGTGGGTTTAAGAAAGCCTGTAGGCACAGCCTGTGCTTAATTTAGCCAAGAATCTAAGAAAATACTTTCTCTAGGCGTGTCTTCTCTGTACAAAGCCATATCTGAGATGACATAACATCAAGCTGGGAGTGGCCCTTCCCCACATTTTAAGGCCTAGTTCTTCATGCTATGAGAAGTCTTGTGAGATACATCAGCCACACCATGAAAATATTATGGTTACAAGCTCAAGTCCTCTAAAGTTTAGTTTCAGGATCTTACTATGGGATACAACTTCCATACTAGCAACACGCATGCTTTTCTCAATCAGCAACCTCGGCCATTTCAAATGCAAGTGTTAGTTCCTGTTAGGCCCCTTAGTTCCAGTAAAAGGTCACCTTAAAGCTTCCAACTTTGTGTGAACAACTTGGGGAAGGCCCTTTTCTGTTCCAGCATGAGTGTGCCCCCTGTGCACAAAGCAAGATCCATAAAGTACTGGCTGGGCGAGTTTGGTTTGGAAGAACTTGACCAGCCTGCAGTCCTGACCTCAACCCCATCAAACACCTTTGGGATGAACTATAACGGAGGCTGTGACCCAGGTCCTCTCATCCAGTATCAGTATCTAAATACAGAAATGCTCTTCTGGATGAGTGGGCACAAATTCCCACAGACAGTCCAAAATCTTGTAGAAAGCTTTCCCAGAAGAGTGGAAGATGGTATAGGGAGACCAACTCCATATTAACGCTTACTGATTTAGAATGGGATGTCAGAAAAGCTCCCGTAGGTGTAATGTCTAGGTGTCCCAATACTTTTGTCCATATAGTGTAGCATCAGTTGTAAGTCACTCTGGATAAAAAGGCATTACATTTGGGGATTAGGTATAATTTGAGTTTGTAAAGAATAGATGCATGATAGCGAGTTCATAAACAAACACCTACTCTGGACAAGCTCAAATGATGCATGACCTTGCGGAAAAGCGTTAATATTACTACACCTTAACACAGTACGAGCATTTTTGCGTCTCAGTCATACAGCCCAAATCCTATTGCGTGGCCTATATAGTTTCATGGTTCATTTTTACAGCTCATGTTACAGTAGATAGATAAAGGTGTAATATTTCAAGACTTGAAACGGTGTGAGGAAATTACTGAAATTACAAACGTGGACTTGACTCATTGTCCTGAAAGATACTCGGTTAATGATTACATTACCCCACATCCAATTTATACCGAATCCCCTCACAAATGGCCTATAGGTGGAACTGGGAGGGTGAAAGATCTGGCAACGTGCAGACCGCATGACTGTCTCTGCATTAGATGACAGAGAAGGAGCCTTAATAAAAGTACAGTAAATTCTGTCCATCACCCTGCAGTAAAGGAGCATGAGATCCAGCAGAAATCTAACCTAACATAAGCTAAGCTCCAGCTCCGTGTCCATTTAAAGTCCCACAAAGTGCCTCCATACAGTGACTTACTCAAATATCTTGCTACATTTAGCTGTGCACATCCCCAGGATGGAAAGCACACAGAGGATGGGGTTACTGACACCATCCATAGGCACATCCTTTAAAGTAGAGAAGAGCATGATGAGGGCACAAGCCCCCATCTAATAATATTGTACTAAAATCTCCTTCAGTGTTGCTTCCTGTCAGCAAGGAGTTCAGGAAACCCTGCAGTGTATTTATGCAGATTGTGACTGAAGCATTCCATATGATTCCATTACAGGCAAAATTAACAAGAAGGTGACAGATTTAATATCACAGAATCAGAAGGAGAGAGCTGTGGTTGGTAAAGGCATGAGGGGATTGTTATATATGAAAAGTAGGAGAGACATGACAGTAAAATGGTTCCTAAACTAAAAGGTCAAGACTGACCAAATTTGAGCTGCACACTCATTTTATATAGCAGCTTTTCCAATGGAAGAAAGCCACAACAATAATTTGGAATTGGAGACAAATATAATTCAAACTGTAAGCAATGGGAAGCACCAGCGCCTCCAGAGTTTTTTCCGTGTTAGTGACATGCAAGGCAGCCAGACAGCTGTGATTACAAACCAAAAATGAGTATGCAGCTTTACATGGCAAAGTTAATGGAGATGCAAATAATGTCACTGCTCAATTAATAGCAGTAATTGAGGTGCATTGATTCGGCTACAGAATGAAGCAGACTGGTATTGCGATGCGAACCTTGACGGTCTTGCTGAGCTTTCCCTGAAGCATGGTCTCGGTGGCTGACAGCGCCTCCATGGCGCACCAGTTTTTCTCCCGAAGCTCCTGGTCAGTTTTAAAGAAACACCACTTTCAGTACAGCCTAAAGTCTTGCTGAAATTCCCCTTACTGTAAATCTGACACTAACAGATTAACATAATGCAAGCAATTAAAGAAGATTCATGTACAATACATTGGGATGTGGACAACTGGCTTGTTTTGATTTGAGCTGTAATCCTATCCATTTCGAACATGATTAGAGCCTTAGAAAAGATGCTTTTAGGTTTTAAAAGCAAACAAAACAAGAAATCCAGATACCAGACTTATTCTATTCAGCGAGTCAACAATCAGTACCAATGCTTCCTTCAGCATTACAAATGAAACTTCAAGAAACTGCACTTCTGCATTACAATAAGAATTTAGACAAAACTGACACTGCCCTTGTTTTTTTTCAAGATTACATGCAATACTTGAGTGTGTTTACATGCACTTCATCTCATAACTGCAGACAATCAGATCGTCAGTAATCCGATCACCAAGTCGCACTTGGGTAACAATAAGCACTTCGGTAATCAGATAACAGGAAAACGTGGCTTACATGACAGGTAATTAATCAGATTTCTACATTGCAACCAGGGAATCTCTCAGAAGGATGTGACGTAAACTTCAAACTTCTTAAACGTGTCTCAGTTTCCATGTTCCCTTCCATTTAGAAGATGAGGAACATTCATAATTTCTTCAAGTGTATACTGCATTTCAGATTCTCCACAAAAGTATCCAACACCCATTTTGAGGCTGCTGCTTTTAATTCCCGGGATGCCACGTCACGCAAGAGACACAAACAACTAGGTCTCTGGAAACGAGCTAAAAAGAAGCAAACTGGCTCAAAAAAAAAAAGTCCAAAACAGGTACTACAATGTGAGAGTAAAACCAGAACCAACTTCCAGGAATATTGGCGAGAAACAGGATCAGGGAGCAAGCCCACAAAAGCAACTACACTTTAAAAACAAGCCCCCAAAACTGGCAACCTGCAACTACCAATATTCAATATTAACTACCAAAAATAAGCAGACCTGCCAACCGAATTTGATTCTGCTAGCTGCTTCCGTGACTCTACAAGAAATCCAATTACTGAACTAAAATCCAGCCCTCTCTAACATTTCTTAACCTGATTAAGGACTTAATACGATAAGAAATGTGATCATTTGAGGACTGTGGTAGCCTAGCGGGTAAGGTACTGGACTATGGACTATGGACCAGAAGGTCCAGGGTTCAAATCCCACCTCTGCCAAGCTGCCACTGGTGGGTCCTTGAGCAAGACCCTTAACCCACAATTGCTTGGACTGTAAGACTGTACCAATTGTAAGTCGCTCTGGATAAGGGCGTCTGCTAAATACTGTAAATGTAAATGAATAAATCAGATAATTGCAGAAATTATATTAATTGGATTATTAAGTGCATGTAAACACACTCAATGATACTTCACATGAACAGTGATTACAGATCGGCTGCCTGATGTCTCCTGAGATCGTGAAATGATTCCACACAGACAAGTTCTGCTGCTGACCTGCTGCTGCCACAACTGACTGTGCAGATACAAAATATTACATTTTGACACTCGTCTGCCACCTACATTTAGAGCAGCCCAGAAACAATCCCAGAATTTCTCACAAGCCTGGCCTAGCCATATAGTGGCAGTGATCCCATTTGCAAGCATTATGGTTCCTTTCAGCTGTTCTGCATTTCCTTCAACGCCACCAGTTTCAAGCCTTTGCTCCCTTAGCTGCATTTAAATAACTTGGTTTCTCTTTTTTGCCAAAACCCCAAAATATTCAGTGGCCCAAATTTTGGTGCGTCTCTATTTGTTAGGGATGGGTTCAATTATTTTTATGCCGCATGTGACAAAATGGTAATTGTATGAAGTCTTTACTTGGACTTCAACAGTTATAAGTTTGTTTAATGTTTTATGCCATGGCTACACATTGGTAATAACCATGACTGTATGCTGCTTCATTTCTTGGTCCTAGCAATGGGTCGATGTTGGTTGTATTATTACATGAAAAAATATGCATCGGAAAGAGTGTGTATATAAACAAGACATGTCTTTTAGGGAACATCAAGGTTTACCTTTCCAGTATTATTAAGGAAAGTGGTTAGTTAAGCCTTTACCATTTAAAATGGTCTCTTGTGTAATGACATTGCTGTGTAGGCAGGTGTTCATTTATTTGTGTTTTTACTTCATATTTATTATGTGGTTTATTGATTTTAAGATTCTTTAACTGGTTTTTAAATGCCTCCATGGTTTGGGTCCCCAGTACCTCAGTCACATGATTGTTAGGTACGTTCCACCGAGGGCCCTCGGATCAGTTAGCAGGAACATGCTGGTCGTACCGATCACCCGGCAAAAGAGTGGAAAGGCGGCCTTTTTTTTTTTTTTACGGCCCCAAGACCCCAAGGGTTAAGACATGTTCGGATTGGCTTTTTGCTAATGTTTTATCTGTTTAGATTTTAACTGCATTTTTCAATATTTCCGTTTTATTTCATTATTTTTTTGTTGTTCTTTTATGTATTCTTGTTTTTAACGATGGGTATTTGTTTGCTTTTACTTCTGCTAGTGTAAAGCACTTTGTAAAACATTGTTTGAAAAAGTGCTATAGAAATAAAGCTCATTATTATCACTATTTAACATCACATCAATGGCTATTCATGACAGGGGCGAGATTATATTGATACTAATTGGGATAATATTTTGATGATACTAGACTGAGAGCAATTTAGATCGACCAGTTAACCTAACATGTCTTTTGAGTAGGGAGGAACCCGGAGTACCTGGAGGAAACCCACACAGACATGGAGGAAATGGAAGCTCAACAAAGGCAGGGTGCGAGCTTGGGATTGAACTGTGGACCT